>CAODLS012111119.1:0-13596 GCA_948243855.1 Flueggea neowawraea
ATAGCTCTCTCGCCGTCGGAAAATTCCTAGCCACTGATCCATTTTTCACACGTTTGTTGACATTGTTTGATGCATTTGATGCTTGCTTTCTCTTTGATCCTCCTCTTCCCACCGAGTCTTCAATGGTAACAGTCTGATTGAAATCATCTGTTATTTCAGTATGCAATTCACAAAGAGCTTGAGCCATCTGTAATGTCCTCTCCCACCTGTTGATTATTGAGTTATTAAGCATAATCATAAATGTACAAATATCATATAATTTTTTTTACAAGTATTTTCTTTGAAATTTTATTCAGTTAGACAAAACGAATGTAGGAAAAATCTATAAAATCAAGTAAAAGAAAAAACAAAATTGTGAACCTAAGGAAAGAAGGGACTGTAAGACCATATGAAATTTGGTTGAATATATATATTCAGTTAGACCAAGGATGTAGGGGAAAAACCCGGAAAAACAAGTATAATATAAATTTATACCTGCGAACCTAATAGAAGAAGGGACTATAAAAACATAAGAAAATTTTCTTGAATATATTTAAAGGAAATAAACTGTTTAGATTCAAAAATAAAAGAAAATAAATTGTTTGAATCGTTCAGCATTTTTTTGTAAAGAAAATATATAGGTACATACGTGCAGTTACAAAGGAGGATAGATTTGACAGCATCTTCAAAGAGTGAAGGAGATCGAAAGAGTCTACCAAATCCTCTTTTCTTGGCTTCTGCATTCATTTCTTGGAATTCCTTTACAACCCTTTCGTCCTTCTCCGATATCCTCAGCATTCTACTTACTTGCCTCTTCAAAACTAAATTCAAAATCACCAAAACTTACATGTGCATTTCTAAAATAAGTATTTTGAAAAAGAAGGGTTACCAAAATAGAAAGGTGGTCTTCAGAGGAAAGAACTCCATTATTGATGAATTGAAGGTCATGATGGTGTATTTTGATGTGCAGTGAATTGGAATTGAGAGGATGAGAGATGGAAACAGTGACGGACTTAGTGTTGTCAGATAGTCTTAGAGGACGTTGAAGAGTCTTTGTGGATGGAAACCAAATGTTTGGAGCCATCATGAAGAAGCCATGGTTGCAAACTGCATTCTCCAAGCTGAATGTTGACTTACACTCTCCTAATTCTAACTCTATCAAATAACCTTCTTCACTCATATTGAACAAAGATCTTAATTTTGTTCTAATGGAAAATTAGAAGTCTATGTTAGCTATATATATATATATAGAGAGAGAGATAGAGACTATCAATAATGAAATTACGTACATACAGTAGTATAGTAAATAACCATGGAGGGAACTGGTGTTCGTGAAGTCCAAAGAGACGTGCATTAGTGAAGTTTGAATGAACGTAATTAGCATATTCTTGGAATCTGGTTTATTAAATTTTCAAGTCTTTCTAGAATAAACCAGATTTCATAATTAAACAAGGGAAGGAATTTAACAAAAAGAAAAAAAAACATCGGAAGGTTTATGACTTTAATTCTTGTGTCAATGCACGATGAACTTGGAAAGCACATCTCAAACTAATTAAGCCGTCGTTTTCTTTATCCCTGTCCTGGTTAAAATTGACAAGCCCTTTGTATACTTTACTGTTACTTTTAACGAAAATAAGGATCATATTATAATAGTTCTGTTATTCCAAAACTCTTACTTTTCTGTGCGTATATAATTATGATTTTGTTTCATGAAATGAGTTATAAATGTGATGACTACAAATAATTTGCTAATAAATCAAATAAAATGAATCGTAACAATTTTATAATTGTGGGACTAAACTACTACTTCACGTGGGTTTACGGCCACCACCATCATACCTCTATTTAGTCTAAATATCTGGATGGTATTAGCTATGTCTTGTACAACCTAAAAACCCTAGCCGCCTCTTATTTCTTCTAGTTATGTCCTCTATGTCTGACATTACAGAATCCTTTAACTAATGGCATAGCTAGAAATTTTGCTAAGCAAAGGTCGGAGGAAAAAAAAAAGACCATAAAATTTCAGATCTCAGCAACTTTTAGGGACTATTTTGAAAATTCTCACGAGCTGGAGAATGGTCTTATAATTTTTATAAAATTTGGGGGTTTGCTAGCATAATTTCTAAGACATGGGCACCAAGCTTTTGAAACCTTAGAGTCGTCTCCAGTGTTTCTCTTCTCTGCTTCCTTCACACGCCTCTTCTCCAACTTCTCAATCATATATATATATATATATCTCTCTCTCTCTCTCTCTTTATGTGTGTGTGTGTGTGTGCATGTGTGTTATCTCTCTACCCTCCTCCTCTCATTTGGTTGTCGATGACATGAGGAGATGAGGTGGTGGTAGGGGTGGAGCTCTGGCAAAAGCAGGTGCTTGAGCTCTTGCTTATCCCTTAATAGCTTCACCTCTGCCTCTAACCCTACCTAAATCACTGCAAACTATAATCCTACCACATAATCCCGCGCCATTTAGAACACTACTATACTTATGTCTTGGAATGCACACGAATGGAAAATCTTACATCGGAGAGTTGTGGTGTGTATTAAGTACATATAAATGACAAGAACCATAACCCAATGCATTAATATTTTAGTTAAAACTGTGGTGTCATACCCACTTATGTGTTATTTCATAAGCTCATGAGCGACACAGTTTTCTCTGAGACTTTCCAAGTCTAAAAAGTAGTATCAAATCTGACAATTCAGTTCAAATGTAGAGAAAAAGGACTATGGTGTGATGGTGCTTTGAGAGAAGGTATAATGATCAAAGAATTGGTGATCAAAGGAGAGACAAAAATGTAAAACTAGAGGTCAACGAAGAAGACTCTAGGAAGAGAGAAGAAGAAACGATAGAAGGACACATTCTCTCGATAATGAACTAACTCATCTAACCATTAACATAATAATAGGGGGTGAAACGATGGCAGAGCAAGCACATCATCAACGAGGAAGACATATGCCAAGCAAACACACCAAGTCAACTCACTAACAAGTAAGAGGTGATGACAAACTTATTATATTTATCTTAGTTGATAAAGAAGACATTATACTAGCCCAACACTATATGGAGAACCTTTTGGACAGAACTTTAGGAAGTGCATAATCGTGTTGCCAATCAACCATACATTGACAGTGACTCCAACACGTACATCTCCAAAGATAATTGTGTAAGTGGTTCCAATTTTGGGATGAAACAGTGTAATTTATTCACAAATTAGGTTTTGACAAGTGATATGAATGATATAGGGTTTCAAGGTCCTTGTTATACATGGGTGAGAGGAAACTTGTCAGAGAGAATCGATAGAAGCTTTGGAAACCACTAATGGATTGACACTTCCCCTGATTGTTCAGTTCTTCACCTTTCCCGCATGTGTTCGGATCATCATCCTCTTATTATCATGGGTGAAGCTACTGGCCGTGCGAATTGTATCAAACAATTTTGGTGCCTCAATGCTTAGATAACCCATGAATCATTTAATGATATGGTGAAGGTTAGTTGAGATAATAACGATAACATCCTGAGTTCCATCTATAGTTTTACAAAAGCTGCCACGGCTTGGAATGTGGAAATGTTTGACCAAACAATCCACAGAAAGAGTAGGCTATTGGCGAGAGTTCAGAAAGCATTAGAAACCAACTTGTTGGATCATGGGTGATCAATATTTCCTTTTATGTTTTGATGATGTAAAAAAGGTTTTGATGATGATAAAAATGTTTGACTTTAAGCTAAACACGTTGGAAAGCTCGAAATCATGAAATAAGTTGTTGAAGCAGTCAATTTACGTTACAATGAATATAACGTACGTCATAGTGGTACACAACGTACATTATGGTATATCAACGTACTTCAAGAAGAGATGAATTGCAAACAAAGGATACTGGATCATTATAGACCAAAAATGACGTACGTCATATATGTACAATGTACGATAAGGATCAAGGCAACGTACGTCAACCATGAATAACATATGTCATCTAGAAAGAAGTATTATCAATGTAAGTCATAGGAAGAACAATGTACGTTAACTAGGAAATAGACATGATCAACGTACGTCAGAAGAAGCACAGCGTACGTTAATTGGGTCACAGAAAGCTATAGAAGCATTAAATGCACTCCAACAGCTAGTTTCCTCAAGGCAACGGGCATATGGCATGGGAATGCTATAAATACATCAAGAGAAATCTAAGAACATGTTGAACAACCTCAGAAATCATTGTGCCAAAACTCCAATCAATTTCAACCATCAAGAACACCAAATCAAGCTAGGCATCAAAATTCAAGAATTAATCTCTTTCATTCAACTCTAGCATAGAGCTTCATCTGTTGTAAACAGTTTGTATACACTTTGAGAGTGTGAAAAAGGTTTGTTATAACCTATAGAAAAAACATTGTAGAGGTTTGTTATGAACCTAAGGAAAACAACATAGTGTAGGTCTTGGAGGTGTTGAACCGGAATCAACCTCGTTGTATTGGCTTTGTTGGATTGAGTCGAAATCAATCATCGTTTTAGTGAAAATCCTAAGTGGTGAGACTTATGTAGTGGATGTAGGCAAGGTTGGCCGAACCACTCTAAAATCTTGGTGTTGATTTCTCTCTCTCATTTCAACTTGTTTTTGCTATCCACTCCATAGACCGAAAATTCTCCAACAAGTGGTATCAGAACGGCTCACTGTTCAAGAAGGCTAACAACCTTGGAGTAATCATCCGCATCTTCAAAATGGATTTCAATCCTTTTCCTCCATATGTATCCAGTGTTTCTCTTTATATCCCTCCTTTATTTGATGGCTCAAATTTTAATTATTGGAAGAAAGGATGACTATTTTCATCCAATCATATGATATTGAGCTATGGAAGGTGATTTTTTCTTGGCCCTCAAATTCCCAAGAATGAAGACAGCACACCTAAGGGGTATAGAGACTTCAATGATGAAGATTGGAAGTCTCTAAGTCGAAATTCCAAAACTACTCAACTATTATATTGTACTTTGAGTCAAGAAGAGTACAACCAAATTTTCTCTTGTGAGCATGCCAAGAAGATATAGGAAATGCTTGGCATTACTCATGAAGGCACAACTCAAGTCAAAGAAACCAAGATTAATATGCTTCTACATGACTATGAGTTATTCTCCATGAGAGAGGATCAAAGTATTAACAACATGCTTGATCTTTATGGAACTTACAAATGGTCTTGCCTCATTTGGAAGACCAATCTCTAATAGCAATAAAGTGAAGAAGATTTAGAGGTCTTTGCCTCAAGAATGGAATGCAACGGTCACTGCCATCATGGAGTCCAAAGACTTAAACTCTTTGGAGTTTAGTGCTTTAGTTGAGTCACTCATAAACTATGAGATTGTGCTCAAGTCAATAGATGGAAGACTGAAGCATGGAAAGGCATTAAACTCTTCCATTCCTTTTTAAAAAGAGGAGAGTGAATGAAAAACGAGCTTGGATAAAGAGGAGGATGAAGAGCTAAAATTCTACTCCAAAAGGATAGCAACTTATGATAAGTCGTTAAAAAAAGGATCAATAAAAAGAGATGGAGAGATTAAAGGAGAGAAAGAAGAAAAAGAAAAGAAGAGATTATATTTCTTCTTCAAGTGATGATGGAGATCCATCAGCCAATTTATGCCTTTCGGCATACTAGGTACTTCTTAAAATCTCACTCTTTTATATTTTATTCAATTTTTATTTCTTGTTTGATTATTACTATTTGCATGAATTTTTTGATTGTACAGATTCATATATGTGCATTGTCTTGAAACAAATAGGGGGAGAGACTATATTTTGTTATATGCACAAATTGTTTTTGCAAGGGGAAGTAAATTTTTTGATCAATTCGTAAAATTTTTTGATTGATGACAAAAAAGGGGGAGAGTGTTATATGTTTTATTGAAAGGGGAAGAAAAGGGGTAGAAAATTTTTTACATTCACTCTTGAATGATACTAATCAAATGACAAGGATGGAATCCTTGATCAATGGTGTTGTATTTGATGTAGCCATTAATTCTTCAAAGTTTTGTCATCATCAAAAAGGGGGAGATTGTTGGATCATGGATTATCAAAATTAAGTTCCTTTTATTTTTTGATGATGTACAAAAGGTTTTAATGATGAGCAAAACGTTTGACTTGAAGTTAAAAACGTTGCAAAGCTCGAAATCACGAAACAAGTCGTTGAAGCAGTCAATGTACGTTACAATGAATATAACGTACGTCACAGTGGTACACAATGTACGTTATGGTATATCAACATACGTCAAAAAGAGATGAAGTGCAAACAGAGGCTACTGGATCATTCTAGACCAAAAACAATGTACGTAATATATGTACAACGTACATTAAGGATCAAGGTAATGTACGCCAACCATGAATAACATATATCATCTGGAAAGAAGTAATGATCAACGTACATCATAGTAAGAACAATGTACATTAACTGGGAAACTAACATGGTCAACGTACATCAGAAGAAGCACAATGTACGTTAGTTAGGTCACAGAAAGCTGCAGAAGCATTAAATTCACTCCAACGGCTAATTTCCTCAAGGCAACGGTCATATGGCATGGGAATGCTATAAATACATCAAGAGAAGGCTAAAAATGTATTGAAAAACCTCAAAAATCATTGTGCCAAAACTCCAATTAATTTCAACCATTAAGAACACCAAATCAAGCTACAGATCAAAGTTCAAGCATTAATCTCATTCATTCAACTCTAGCATAGAGTTTTATCTATTATAAATAGTTTGTATACACTTTGAGAGTGTGAGAAAGGTTTGTTGTAAGCCTATAGAAAACAACATTGTAAAGGTTTGTTGTGAACCTAAAGAAAACAACATTGTAGAGGTTTGTTGTGAGCCTATAGAAAACAACATTGTAGAGGTTTGTTGTGAACCTAAAGAAAAAAACATTGTGTAGGTCTTGGCGGTGTTGAGCCAGAATCAACCTTGTTGTATTGGCTTTGTTGGATTGAGCCAAAATCAATCATTGTTTTAGACAAAATCCTAAGTGGTGAGACATAGGTAGTGGACGTAGGCAAGGTTGGTCGAACCACTCTAAATTCTTGGTGTTTATTTCTCTCTCTCATTTCAACTCGCTTTCGCTATCCACTCCATAGACCAAAAATTCTCCAACAAATGTCAGATTTTCCTTTCGGCAAGGATAAAGGCCGAGGTAAGACTATTTCTACCGTACCGATAGGAATTTCTAAGACATCAGTAGCTCAGAGCTCACAATCTTAAGTTCCAACGTGGTTATTCACTGTATCTTGACAAGAGGCAATGGTAATGCCGACGGTCGTATCATGTAAACTTCTTATTTTTTATCCTGAGGCATATGTATTGATAGACCTTGGATCCACACATTTATTTATTTCATGGTATTTTGCATCTCATTTGCATGCATATGTTGAACCTCTAATATTTGAGTTGAGTGTTACTAAACCTTTAGGAGACATGATGATTGTGAATAGTGTGTATCGAGATTGTGTGATTCATGTTGAAACAACGAGACTACATGCAGATTTGATATTGATACCATTTCGTGACATTGATATTATTCTGGGTATAGATTAGTTAACTTGGCACCATGCGATTGTTAATTGATTTACTAAATAAGTTGTATTTGAGTTGCGGTATCAGTGGACAATTGTATTTTGTGGTGAAAGGAATGAAGCCACTTGACATGAATGCAGCGGAGGATGCTATTGTTAGGCTTACAAGAGAGATTGTCCCTGGTATGATTGTTACTGGCATGAAGGTTACTGAAACTAATGGACCTCTAGAATGGTAAGTTCATTTTGAATTAGTTGATCAAAAACTAGATTGTTTATGATAAAAATTGATCAATTTGACACATTATTTTTAATCTCTTCCTTTTAATGCTGCAGGGTCCAACATTTGGGGCGATGATGATTTCAGGGCAGAAGGCAGCACACTTGGCATTAAAGGCATTGGGACAACCCAATGCAATTGATGGCACTTTCTCTATGAAGCCTGAATTTGTCATTGCTGATGCTCACAGGGCAGAGATTGTTGATGCTTGAAAACATTGTAGTGAATAATGAATGAAATCAGTTTCTGAGGAAAATAAGATGAACAAAAAGAAAAAGAAAAAACGGGGGATTTCGGGTAAGATGAATGTGGATACGCAGTTGATGCCGATGTATACGATGGTTGTTGCTGCACATTTTGGATAAAGAGTTAATGAGCTTAAAATTCTCTTCTTCCGAAGTTCCTACACTTTTATATTGCAACTAATAGGGCCTACTCTTCAACAAACTCTGGTTTAACACAGACATGCCAAAGTTATCAATCTTCAACTTCGGGTTCTGCCAAGAAAAAAAAAAAAAAGAGCAATCGTATCAACAATCTATATTCTATGCTGCATTAATATAGAGAAATAGCTGATACTAACATTAGGAGGAGCTAATTGATTTAATAAAAACAATACAAATTCCATCTGACAAGCGGTGTTTAATAACATGCAAAAATACATCTCTTTTTATCAAATCTATTGTTTCTGTTAAAATGATTAACATTCCAAACTAAATTTGGACACGTCTAATTACTTAGCATTAAATACGTTGGTGTGTAAAATTCTAAGAATTTTGAATTATTTTAAAATTATTTTTTATCAACGTTTCGTTTTTCATCTGTCTCATTAATTATCTTACCTTACCAGTCAATAATATAATCTCTGCTTCCCGGGAAAACCCTTTCACCCACCTTTGCTCATTAACCGATTTTCTCCTCCCACATTCCAAACCATCTCCTCTCGAACCTATTTTTTTCATCTATCATGTATTGCATTTCCATTTTCTTTCGCAATTATTATCATACAGTTATTATCTCTCCGCTACGGCATATTTCTAATACCGACAACGGACTTAAGTCTGTACACTAATGTGATTACCATAACAATTTAGTGAGACAAACAGTTAGAGGAACAATTGACTCTTTTGCTCAACATAGGGCCACAATAATCAGAGCTACCTGATTTTGATACCATTCCCACTCAAATTCGCGTCGTGCGAACTAACACTGTATCTCCAACTGTCAGGCTACCCTAACGGGATTCAGGCTCATGTTCTTTTGAATCTGCTCATGTCTCGCTCGTGTATATAAGCAACACCTGGTCTTTAAATAGCTACTCATAATTTGTCCCTCTTGTAAAAACAGCTGCTCAAAAATGCTCTCCAAACTTGACACCAAATGACCAGAACAACCTTCAAGTATTATTATTTACATTTTATTTATTGTTATTTCTTCTAAACAACAAAAGACCAAAGTGGCTTGGGTGTTTTGGACTTTTAACCCTACGTTGATTGTTGAGCCACTCTCAAGTCTTGCTGACGTGATCAAGCAAAAAGCGCAAAATTTACTGCCATTATCCCTGAGGTATAGCATCATTTACAATACATCCTCATGTTTTGAAAATTTGAATAATGCATCCCTAAATTTTAGATGAATATAGTAAACTAGTTTCATGTCAGGAAATATATTACTCTATTTTTAATTTTTATAAATATTTAAGACTGTAAAAAAATTTATTTCAAATTAAAAAATATATAAAAACATAAAAATTAATATTCAAGTTCTTATAAGATTTTTTTCCATAGTTGTTTATTTTTTAATAAAGGTAGTAAATATTGACTAAAATATCAAATATTTTAATGAGAATTATCACATAGCATGCAATTAAAATGTCAAATGTAAAATTAATAGTTTGTCAAATATTAAATTATTATGAAAGTATATTCAGTTTTTATATATTATATAGATTTGTTTGTTCTTTCATTTTTGTTTAGAAAAAATATTACATTTTTATTATATTTTATATAGATATAATCTCACCAAATCTAAACTATTTTTTTAAAAAAATATTTTCCACCACTATTTGTTTATAAATTACACAAAAGTCCACTCCAAAATTTAAAATAATAAAGGTTATGTTTAGTTTAGAAAATGGTTTTCTGTTTTTTATTTTCTATTTTTTTATTTTCTACAAAATTAAAAATATTTAAAAAATATGTTTGCTAAGCGGATTTTTTTTTGAACATTTTTTTTGTTTTTCCTTTTCTATTTTCTAATTTTCTATAAAATAATAAAAAAATTTCTCAACTAAACACCCACAAAGAATTTTGTGATGAATTTCATTGCATTTGTCTCGTTTCTTTATGTCTTCATAAAATTTTACGATTTCGTGACCATAGTAAACCTTCTTAAGAAAAAAAATAGCTTATATGGTACAAATACCATATTTTCGGTGGAAGAGTACATGTTTAGATCGCAATACTCTTCCACCACCATTATTTCAAATACCCTCCTAGGCTCCTACCACCATTTTTGAATAATCACCATATACAAAAAATAGCTTATATGGTACAACTTCAACGATCATTGGGTAATTCCCCTTTAAATTTCTACTTAATTTTAAATTTATATGAAAATAAATAATTAAATAGTGTTATATAACCCTGTACAACAAAGGCGCGCTTATCTTAACTAGTGAATTAAATAAAAGCAGTGTTCTTAACATGCAAAAAATTTACGCTACATCTTTTTTTATTATCAAATATTCAATTTAATTTACTTGCGCCTAAGTGCAAGACGAAATACCTGCCAATTATCCTCAAAACCGAAAGCAGAAATTATCCTCTAAATCACTGCAATTGGGCCTTCGAGGAACTCCGACCTCAGTGTCCCCAAGCACGAACGGCATTGTTTTGGAGTCACAATTGGAAAGGGTAAATTATATCAATGATCACAAAAAATTATTTTATTCGAATTTAATCATAAAAGAAAAAAAATTATATAATAATAATAATTATTATTTTTTATTTTAAGAAATTCACTTTAACTAAAAAATTTAACAGATTGGACATAAAATGTCACGTAAAAATGATATTTATATTCTCATGAATACATTTTTT
Source organism: Flueggea neowawraea (assembly GCA_948243855.1). Lineage (NCBI taxonomy): Eukaryota > Viridiplantae > Streptophyta > Magnoliopsida > Malpighiales > Phyllanthaceae > Flueggea > Flueggea neowawraea. The sequence continues at coordinate 10,909 of CAODLS012111119.1, forward strand.
ATCGACATGACAATTAATAAAAGATTTGATCCGATCTAACTGACCTATTTGACGATCTATCTGTGTTCAATCTATCTAATTTATTGAGTTTTTTGGGCAAATTAACTTTCTTGAAAGAAAAAAATAACCACCACTAACTAACCAATCTGACAATTCATCTGTGTTTAACTTATTCTATCTATCAAATTTTTAAGTTAAAGTAACCTCTTCAAGAAAAAAATTAATAACCTGGATAACACGTAAATTTTTGTTATCATTGGTATAATTAACCCAATTGGAAATCATGAAATTGAAGACTAATTTACTCTCACGCAATCTGGGGAGGAGGATGCTTCGACCCTCCTGGTTCTTGAACTCCACAAGAACACTTTCGTATTCTCGTTCAACAACAAGCAGTTCAACCCAGTGGAGAACCCAAATCAAACATAACCAACTGGTTTCCCAAATCTCTACCATTCTCCTACAAAGACAAAACGGCCTCTCTCTTCTCCAAAACCTCAATCTTTCCTCCAAACTAACCCCTTCTCTCTTCCTCCAGATCGTTCACAAAACGCAAACCCATCCTCAAATCTATCTCGACTTCTGCAACTGGGTGACATCTAATCTTCAATTTCAACCAGACCTCAAATCAAGATGCCATATCATCCAAGTTTGTGATCAGGCAGGTCTTGCACAGTCTGTAAAGCCCATGTTGAATTCACTGCTTCAAACTCACTCTGCCTCAGTGCTTGGAAACACCATGGTTCTAGCATGCGGAGGTAAAGATTCTAAATTTATTGCATTAAACTTTGTTCTCGAAGGTTATTCGAGTAAGGGCTTGTATAAGGAGGCCTTGGAGATGTTTGGGAAAATGAGAGAGATTGGATGTACTGCTTCAATTCGTTCTAGTCATTCACTTCTCGATGTTTTGCAGAGAGAAAGTCAGATTAAATTAGCCTGGTGTTTCTTTGGTGCCATGATTCGAGATGGTTTTTTGCCTGATAAGTTTACTTGGTCCTTGGTTGCACAGATTCTGTGTAAAGATGAGAAATTTGAGAGAATTTCGAAGATGTTAGACATAGGTATTTATAATTCTGTTATGTATAACTTTGTTGTAGATTACTATAGCAAAACTGGGGACTTTGGATCTGCGTTTGATCGTATAAATGAGATGTATAGGAGAGAATTGAAGCCCGGTTTTAGTACCTATAGCTCAGTACTTGATGGAGCTTGTAAACATGGGAATGATGAAATTATTGATCAAACAATTTCTATTTTGGTGGAGAAAGATTTACTGAAGAAGTATCCTTTATCAGATAGTGATTCCATCATTCAGAAGCTTTGTGGTTCGGGAAAGCTGAATGCAGCATTGATGTTTTTCAAGAGAGCTTGTAGTGAGAAGATTAAATTGCTAGATGTGACTTATGGATACATGCTTAAGACATTGTCAAAAGATGTAAGATTAGTTGAAGCAATTCATCTATACCGTCTAATGATGGATAGGAGAATCAAAATGACGGATAGTGCTAGTGGTGCATTTGTGGATCTCATCTGTGAGCAAGATCAATCTGCAGAAGGATATGAAATATTGAAAGAGATGATGGAAGGAGGTATCAAACCTCGTATGCCTTGTTTGTCAAAGTACATAGCATTACAATGCTGTAAACAGAGATGGAAAGAAGTGGAGGAGCTGCTCAATATGGTTATTGATGAAGGGTTACTACCGAATTCATCCTGCTTTTGCTCTCTAGTCCACCATTATTGCCATAGCAGACAGATCAACAAAGCTCTTGAACTGCACAACAAGATGGAGAAATTACAGGTAACTTTGGATGCAATAACATATAGCATGCTTCTTGATGCATTGGTGAATGAAGAAAGAGTTGAAGAAGCACTTAAACTGTTTGATTACGTGAAAGAACTGAACTTAGCGACCAGTGAGAGCTTCACAACAGTGATTCGCGCGCTTTGCGGTGCAAAGGAACTGAGAAAAGCAATGAAACTCCATGATCAAATGCTGGAGATGGGACTTAAACCTGACAAACCAACTTACAAAAGCTTAATATTAGAAATCTAGTGATATTAAAAAAAAATACAGGCAACGGTGTCGTTCCAATTGCACTCGCAAACGAAGTTGTCAAATTCTAACTGGAAAATATGAAATTAGCTTGACAGCTGTCAGTTTCTCATTGAATTTTACACAAAGAGACTTGTAAAAGTCGAAGTCTTCTCTCCAATTAACTCGCTGTACCGGGTCATCTTCGCAGAGACCCACAGTTTGGTTTCACTCCCAAAATGGCGATATCTCCAAACCCCAGACATCTCCTGCTGCTGGCGACGCTGCTCGCCGTCGCGCTAAGCGCAGCCACGTTGAATTCAGAGGAAGATCTCGTGGCCGACCTCCTGGCGCTCCAATCCCAATCAAAAACGGGGATAATCCACCTAGACGACCACTCGATCTCACGCTTCTTATCCTCGACCAAAACGCCACGCCCGTACTCCCTCCTCATCTTCTTCGACGCTAAACAGCTCCATGAGAAACCCGAACTCCACCTCCCAGACCTGCACCGCGAGTTCTCCATCCTCGCCGCCTCATTCATCACCAACAACCCTAACAACGGCAAGCTATTCTTCTGCGACATCGAGTTCAAAGAGTCCCAATCCTCCTTCGCTCTATTCGGCGTCAACTCTCTCCCTCACATTCGTCTT
>CAODLS012111191.1:0-10594 GCA_948243855.1 Flueggea neowawraea
ATTCTTGGGTTGGATTGAGCATATAATCTGTGTTTTGGGAACACAATTTGTAACAATCAAATTATTTGATTGATGGTTGTATAGGTTTCCTTTTGAGCCTTGAAAAAACAAGAGTGGTTGCTAGTGAGCCTTAGAAAACTAAAGGTAAAAGATTTCCTAGTTGAGCCCGCAAAAACTAGAGGTTTGGTTTGCTTGTTTGGCCCATAAAACAAGGTGTAACGGTTTGCTTGTTGAGCCCTAAAAAACAAGTGGTGTAAAAGGTTTCCCTTCACCCGAAAGTGAGGAGATAGAGGATTGAAATTCTTAAGTGGATCTCAAGGATTGAACGTAGGTCAAGGAGGACCAAACCACTATAAATTGAGGCTTTGTTTTCTCTCTCCCTACTATATTTCCTTTACTTTATATTTGTGAATTGGTGGTTTTATTGCTTCCGCATTTATACTTTGATTTTACTTGTTTTAAGCTTTCTTATTTATTTTAATTTGCAAAAGATTTTCAACAAAGTTTTCAACTTGGTAAAAATCCAATTCACTCCCCTCTTGGATTGTCATTCTTGGGACCTACAAAGTCGAGCTCGAGCTCAATATATTTTTTTCAAGCCGAGCTTGAGCACTTCAAAGCTCGGCTCGGCTCAACTGGAATCCAGTCCTAGTCAGGGACTGTAGAAAAGCTCATTAAGTATATTTAAGTTGTAATAGAAACGTTACAACTCATCAGCAATGAAAAAAATTACAGAACATTGATGTTCACCCACTTGACACTCTATAAACAAAGACGAGGACAACTAGTCAAGGTATGTTCTACTCTCCACATACACCAATGATCTGCCAAAACCTCTATTGAATTGAGCATCAGAGGCTCCTCCTAAAAGCATCCTGACCTCATCGTGTTCTGTGTTTTCAGGGTTTAGGGTGACGTTCACGTTTTCCGAGTATTCGAGTTCTTCGAGTTCTTATCACTCTTGTTGTTCATTTTCCAAGGCAACAACACATTCTTTTTTTAATTATTTTTTAATAAAATTATTGTTTATATTTCTTCAATTTTTATTTGTGTTTTTTTATTTAAAATTAAGTAGAGAATATATATATTTACAATTACATTTAAAATTAAAAAGCTAGAAGCGAAGCGAAGCTATACAACATTATTTAAAAAAAATAATTAAAAAATCGGTTTGAACCATCAAAATTGGCGGACCAGAACCGCCCAAACTTGGCTCTGGGATATTTGGTTATGGTTCATGATTTCTTTAAACCTGAACTGCGGTTTATAAACCTTGGTAACTAGGGTTGGGCATAGGGACGGGCCAGGCTATGCCCATTTTTTTTAGCCCAGTTGATCGAGCCATACCAGTTCGAGTTCTTCGAGTTCATATCACTACTATTGTTCATTTTTTGAGGTAAGAACAATTGGCGCCGTCTGTGAGAAAATTGAACAAAAAACCTTGTTCGTTGACGTTTGATAAGAATTTCATCGACAACCACCTACTCATTTTCATCATGGTGCAAACATCTTTAAGCCAAGCTGGACGTCTCAAAGAGGATGCAAGGAGAGTCGGAGCTGGAGCGAGAGCCTCGGAAGTCGCCATCCCGACCGTTCCACTCTTTGTCTATGAGGCACTAAGGAGACAAAACAAGAAAAACTAGAAAGGCTTGGGCGAGATGGAAACCTTGCTTCAACAATTTCTTCCTCAGGCGTAAATTCCACCCACGTTGCATGCTTACGCGCAAAGTGCCCAGAGTGGAGGAGTACTAGAAAGACATGACGCTCTGCAGCAAAGTCATTGTCAACCTACAAAAGTTCCTGAGCAACCAAATCCTCCACCTCACCAACAGCCCTTCAATGCTCCTATCCTCGAAGCTCGAGCCAAGCTTAGGAAAGAAAACTATCATGAAGAGGTGGAGAGTATCTACAAGGGAGAACATAGGCTTCTTATGAAGAAGGCTGAAGTGGAGCCCTAGTCCTCGATGAATGTTCGAGAGAAGGTGGATATGAGGAAGATGATCGAGGAGGTTATTGAGCAAAGAAAGTTGGTTCCCGTGGAGGACAAGCAACAGAGAGCCAATGCCCATTCACCAAGGAGGTCATAGGAAAACCACTTTCCCTGAAGTTTAAGATCCCTCAACTGCCAACTTTTTCAGGAAAGAAGGACCCACACGAGCACGTCCAAAACTACGAGACCATCATGATGCTACATGGATGGGAGGACGTCATCATGTGCCGCGCATTCCTAATAACATTGAAAGACCATGCACGTTCCTAGTTTAATGGGTTGAATGAGACATCACTCTCCTACTTTGAGCAACTCAGGAAAGAGTTCATCAACGTCTTCATCATCAACAGCAAGAGGAAAAAAAATGCTATGTACTTGCTGAGTATTAGATAGAATGATAATGAGACTCTTCGAAAATACGCACACAAATTTAGAAACGTAATTCTTGAGGTTCATGATTTGCAACCAAGGGTAGCAGTAATAGCAATGTTATAAGGGACACAATCAGTGCAGCTATAAGAGTCGACGTCTTTGGACCAACCAAAGACCTTGGCCGGCCTCTTTGTGCATGCTAATAAGTACATTCTACAGGCCAAAGTCCTAGAGATAGTAGGGAGCAAAGAGGACACGAAGAAGAAGCGGAGGGAATGAGAAGCCAAAAGAGAAAGAGAAGTCGCAAGGCTAAAAAAGACATCATGGTCCATACTTCAAAAACTACACCTACTCAATGAGTTCAGGTCAACCATCTTGGTAGCAATAAGACGCTCAGGTCTCATCACTTTTCCTCCAAAAACTGGCCAAGCTTTGGAAAAGAATACGGACGCGTATTGCAAATACCACAGTGCGAGTGGGCACTCCACGGACAAGTGTCAAGAAATGAGGAATAAAATCAAGAACTTGGTTCGAGGTGGGCATTTGGACCAATTTGTTGATGCTAAAGCATCGATAGGGGAGCCAAACATAAGGAATAACGCTTGAAGAGGATGTTCAACATAAGACCAACTAAGCACGTCGTTACTTGAAATTTTGATTATTGGGTGCACCCCTGATGGTGATAAGAGTTTAAATCCTTTAAGTTTTGTTATGTTTCTCTGGTGTGACTTGTTATTATGAATAAATAGCATGTCTTCTTTTCAGCATAAATGACATCTGTTATGAGTAAAGAACAGGTTGAGGCAAGCTGAGTGCTTAGTTGCACACAACGAAAAGAGTCTCCAAGAAACCAGGTTCATGTAATCAAAAGTGCTAGAGCATGGGGTGAGTTTGAGCATGGGATCCTCACCATCAATGCATAACGAACCGTCTTAAAATGCTAAAATGCAATGTGAGTAGAAAAGCTTGCGAGAAATCGGGCTCTCACATGACAAATAGGTGAGTAGAAAAGCTTGCAGGAAACCAGACCCTCACCACGCGATGAAAAGATAGACTGTGATGTGGCAATGGAGGACGAAGCTTGCGGGAAACCAGCGCTCATTGTAAAACACACATAGTGAAAAATTGAATGTCTCATATAGTTATCAAGCCTGCGGGAAACCGTGCGCTAACTAATGATAAAATGCTAAGACATGTGGTAAGCTAAATCCTAAGTGGTATTGTCATGAACGCATGCGACAACTTATTCACTAAGACGTGTGGTAAGTGAAACCCCAAGTGTTATTGTCATGAACACATAAAACAGCTTATTCGCTAAGACGTGCGGCAAGTGAAACCTCATGTGGTATTGTCATGAACGCACTCGATAGTTTATTCGTTAAGGCATATGGAAAGTGAAACCCCAAGTGGTATTGCCCTGGGTGCACGCGACAATTTGTCTACTTCATCCTCGACTTGCAAATCAATTACAACTACTAATACTCTACCAAAATCACTTGCCCGAAAGGTCATTCGACTATGTGATTGGAGAGCAACGATACATACAAATTATGTAGGAAAACGATTGATTATAGTAAAAACTTGATCCTTATCATGATCACCTAGTGGAAAGTCCTTGAACGCCAGCACAATATAGATGACGAACTTAGTGAGGTAGGATCGAGATGATGAACTCAATGAGGTGGGATTGAGATGATGAACTCCGTGAGGTGGGATCGAGATGTTGAACCTCACAAGGAGGTGAACTCCATGAAGAGATGGCGAACTCCATGAGGTAGGGTTAACATGTTGAAAATTACGAGGAGGTGAACTTAATAAGAGATGGCAAACTCCATGAGGTAGGGTTGAGATGTTGAACCTCACGAAGAGGTGAACTTCACGAAGAGTTGGTGAACTCCATGAAATAGGGACGTACTGATGAGTCTCTTCGAACTGGTAAACTCCTTGAGCCGGTTGACTCCTCGAGTTGTGGACTCCTTGAGCCGGTGGGCACCTCAAGTTTGTGAACTTCTCGAGCCGATGGACTCCTTGAGTCAGTGGACTTCACAAGTTAGTGTATTCCACAAGTTGGTAAACTCGACAAGGTAAGTTGGTGAGCTTTGCGAGATGATGAACTCTACAAGCTATGAACCACAAATCGTGAATCACCAATGTATCACAAACCACCAAGGTCAACTAAACACCCACACAGTAGTGGGGATGAAGTCCTTCAAGTTGCAACTCCTGAATGCCCACGTGGTGGTGGGGATGAAGTCCTCTAAGAAGCGGTTCCTGAACACCCACACTGTAATGGTGATGAAGTTCTCTAAGAAGTGGATTCGGAACGCCCACGTGGTAGTAGGGGTGATGAATTCTCCAAATGCGACACCTGAGCACCCACGCGGTGGTAAGGGTAATGAATCATAATAGTAACGACAAGTGATCTGGTTCATAATAACAACAACAAGTCCTCTAGAACCTCTCGAACGGCGTGTCACCTCTGAAACATCTCGAACAGCGTGTCGGCTCCCGAACAACACATCGACTCTCTAACATCACGAACAGCTTGTCGTCTAAAGCCATGAACCACGAACATGAGTCACGAGTTGCAAACTACGAGCCACAAACCTTGAACCACGATCCACGAGCCACCACAGGACTAGATGGTGCCACAAGCCACTGCAATCATTGTTGCTTTGCCAGAAAAAGGCTGTCATGTAAAAAGAATAAAAAATAATAATACAACAAAATAATATGAAGAGTACATGCAATGAAGGAAAAATAAGAGCAGCACAAGAATAAAGAAAAGAGAAAAAAGAAAGGGGTAAGAAGAAGAGGAGAGGCAAATCGAGAACATTGGAGAATGAATGGAAATCTGGGTTAAGAATGAAAATTGGAGAATGAATGGAGAACGTGCGGCAAGAAAAATTAAATGGGTTAAGAAGGAAGCAATATATAAGTAGGGTTCCAGAAGAATAGATAGGAAGGTAAGATGTATTTAGGAAATCTGGGACTGATTTATAAAAAATCGCAAGATTCTTGTGAAAGAATGAAAGACTAAGGGTTGAACTATGGATGGAAAAAAACTCTGATTTGGTGAACGAATAAAAAGGAAAGAAAACCAAATTGGAACCAAATCATAGGAAGAGCCGAAGAGGATGCTAGTTTTGAAAACAAGAGGGAAAAATCAATTGGGCCACAAGGAAAGCAATTGGGCTCGATGGTTGGAGAATAGAAGGGTCATCATCCTATAAGCAAATAAAATGGCCAAGATGGAAGTAGAGTCCAACGAAATTCTTTATAAAAAAATGCAACAATAAGTACTCAAACACTAATGAAACTTGTTAATTACTCCCCAAGTTTCACAAAAATTTCGGAGAAGCACTTACTTGCGACAGAAATCAACTAATGATTAGAAGGAAACACACTAAAGCTTTTACTCTTATCTCTGAAAAATCCGAAGAAAATAGTGGGGAGTAATTGATATGGCATTATCAATAATGTCTATTAAATATATTTAATGACGAAATTGCAGAGGTACGTTTTACTCACTACTTGTATCAATACTCTACAAAAATCATTACTAACTCAAGCATCAGAGACTCTTCTTGGAAGCATCCTGGCTTCTTCTTGTTCTGTACTTTTAGATTTCGAGACGAAGTTTACGATTCACAATTGTTTGTGTATTCATTATTGTTGCTCATTTTTTAAGACAACAACAATCGTAATTGCCCCTTTTTTTTTATAAGAAACGACTATTGATAATAATTATTTGATTACTTTCAATACTAATATGGGATATTAAGGACAAGTGAAGATTTAAAGGTCGAATGAAAATAGAAGAGGAGACAAGTATGGTAAATATTTAAGAAGATATAAATAGGGGAATGTTCTAGGGATTTGTGTAGAAATCCTCTTTCCGACAGAACTGAGCGTCTTATTTGGAAACCGAAGGTACTTATGTGTTCATCTTATAGTACCAAGCATTTTTCAACCAATGGTTGACGGAGAGGCCAACGGAATTAGGCAGAAATGAGGAAAGAAGGTGCAACTATTTTTTTTCCCGATTCATAAGACATCACAAAGAGTGAGGGCGCGTGATTAGTACTATTTGTTTTCTCTCAGCGAGATCTTCGCGACCACACCGATCCGACGAGGTTCCGATTTTTGACGTGCTGCCACTCGCCGCCATTGTCTGCCACGATTTTTCACCATACCTGGCAATTCCGTTGAAGATTATGACGTGTGGCAGACAAATGAGGACTCGTCCCGTCGAGCTATACAAGATTGGGTTGGTGTTGACCATCGCCGAGTACTGAAACTGTCATAGGCCACCACGGTTGATCGTCGTTGAAGGTGTTTCTGATCGTGATTTTCTAGGTTTTTTATCCTTCTTTTGATGCTGAATCTAATGGAAGTGGTTTCATTGAGTGAGTACGTCGTTTCATTGCCCAATTTTTATTTTCCTAATTATGTGATTTAGGATTTTTAAATATGTGATGAATTTGGATGCCGTGATTGTTCAATTATACAATTAGATCATAAGTAGGATGTTTGCATGATTGGATTGAATTTTGAACTGCTATATTTGAAGAATTAAAGTATAATGAATTGCTCTGAAATGAACAGAAATATTTTGAAATATTTCAACTGATTTCAAAGGCAACAACACAATTTGCATGTGTTTAAGTATCTCATGCAAATGCTAGTCAAATTGAGAAATATTTCAGATGTAGCATCCGCATATACATATGATTTGAGATGCGTTGCATGGATTTTGAAAGCATTATTATGTTAGTGCTTTGGAATTATTTCACAAGGTTTAAGGTATTTTCGATTTTCTTAAGCGATTTCAGTATGCATGGAAATGATTTGAAAAAAATAAATAAAAATGAAAGTGATTTTGATAAATGTGCATATGAAGGAGATTTGAGGAGATCAATTATTTGAAATGATAAAAGCTTGCGAGCTTTTATATGTAACTGTTTTGTGTCTGAGCTTGTGAGCTCTCGGATTTCAACACCGATTCAGTAATACTGTTTAAAATGGTTTCAATTTGTCTTGATAAATGATATTCTGTTAGCTATTGGGAAACCCTTGCTACTGGGGTAGAACTGGTGGACCTAACTATCAGGGTGATGGCCATTGATGTCAACGATCTGTTGAAGGCCTGACTATCAAGGTACGTTGGCAGCCAACACAGGCTGGTCACCTGTACAGTATTGAGTCAGATATGTCCCGCTTCCATGTGTGATATGCGACATTTGATATGCGATATGTGCACCATAGCCAAAATGTGATTCGAAATTCAGAGAAATAAGCATGCACTTTACTCAATGGATTTTTAATGGTTTTTATTAAACGTGATTCTTTATCTTATTTTGGATTTGAGCAGTTCACAAGAATTTTGTTTTGTTAGTTACATTGATTGATTCTTCAATAAGTTTATACTATTGATCCATGAGAGTATTTCACCAAACGCATCACATGTTTCAACAAGCTCAGCCAAAGAACCATTCTGTGTTTGATGGAAAAGGAACGAAAATGTCAATTGGGATCAGACATTAGATTGAAACAGAAATCCTCATTGATATTCTGGGGAAAAGATACAACAAAATTTCTTGAAGCGCTCGCCTCGATAAGTTTTGCCGCATTTCGAAGTTCACGAGCCAGTGTACCTATGCCACTAATATGAGCAATGAACAAATCTTCGACATTTGTACTCTCTCTTCGCCTGAATATCATGCACATAATATGGTCATCTAAACGGGCATAACAACAGCAACAATATGTCCAATAAAGAATAGTGCCTGTCTATGCAAATACTCCAAAAGATCCACAAAGAAATAAGAAACTAACAATTTTGCATCGAAATTAAATCCTCCTGGTGCTAATCCTCCCTGTATTATAAACAAAAAGGAAACAAATTAATGTAATTCCTTTTTAGTTGAAAGTTTTTAATAAACAAATTGCAAGCTAATTCACATATATTTCGAATCACACTCATCATAACCATAGTTGCCTCTGCAATATCAGTCAAGAACTGATCTGTGTCCCATCCTGTGACAATGGCAAAAGCATTGCATTAAGTTGTAAATGTCAGGGCCAATGCTGCAAACTATAAATAATATTGCAGGCAAGCAAAGAATGCTGGTAGTATCCCTTACCGATCTAGGGATCGCTAGTGTTAGCATCAATATTACCCAGTAACCCATTGATTCTAGCAGTTTCAAGCTCATGGTGACAGCCGCACAGTAAAATATTATAAAGAAGCAGAAACTGTGCACAAATGCTCATTTGCCAGACATCTATTGTCCGGTCAAAAAGCAAGTATGACATACCTGTGGCCAGAAGAGTGTGGCGTGGTTGCATTCAAAGTTGAACTTGAATTCATCTGTGCAAAAGGAAATAAAATAAGAAGAATGATATGAGTTACCTTCTATGAGTGAAAACGAGCTCTCAATGCTAGATTAATTCCAACATGTAATAATAGTCAAGAAATCTAATGTAAAACTAGATCACGGTGGATACTATGACTAGTGTCAAGTGTCAAATGCTACTGATTTCAGTTTCCACGACTGGAATTATGAAAGAAGGCAACCCATTCTTAAAGGCAGTATAGTTGGCGACATTTGAAAGAAAACCAGAGAGTAAAATAACTAAACAGTTATTACCTAGAAGACCATATTTCCTCAAGAAATTAGCTGCAGTTGCGGCATCCCAATCATATCTGACAAAATGAATGTGTCAAAAGTCGGAATGCAAAGGAAACATAAAGAACATTAACGATTAACCAAGTTAGAAGCATACTGGTGCTTAGTTGGTTCTTGGGGCTTGGGCTCAATGAGAAGAGTCCCTGAAATGCAGGAAAAAAAACAGTAAATTTCGTTTCAGTATTATGGCAAAAAAAAAAAGCTCCAATGTGAGAAGAATGTAAATAATAAAGAGACTAAGATCTAGTTGATCATATCATAAAAAAGCCCATCTGATTCAGAAATTCTATAATTCATTTACAGCTTTACTTTTTCTTTTTAGTTCAATAGTTCCTGCTACTAAAATATTCTCCTAGATTATAAAATGTAGACAAAAATACCATTGAATCCAATCTTCCTCTTATAGTCAACTGCAGCTTGACAAAACCTAGCCTGCAGATAGACGGATCATTAGAAAGACGAACATTAGATGATCATGGGACAGGCAAGGAATAAATTGATACAAAAAACAACATTTCAGAAAGAAAAATTAAAATAACTCAATGTTCGAAAGAAATACCCAATGATCAAGCTCTCTTTCCATATCCGTGTTCAAGGGAGTCTGGTAACCCTCACGACCAACCCAAAAGACATAATTTTCACCGCCCAAGTAATGCGTGACCTATTGAAAAGTGTTAAAATTGCATGAACTTAGTGTAATAATAGCAATCAAGCTGAAGTTAGATCTACAGAAATGTCCCTTCTTTCTATTTAAGTTTATGCAAGGAATTGCTTACCTCCATTGCTTTCTTAACCTGAGCAGCAGCATATGCATATACTCCCACCTCAGGAGTGGGAAGAAAGGACACCAAAATTACTCCTGAAATCTAAATTTCATTAATAGCACAAACATTCTATTGAGAATAATTATATGTACCTTGTAGCACCACCATGCATGCAACGACGATATAAAAACAACTGAGCTGTACCCCATTAAGGGGCGGATCTTTGTTCCCTTCTAAATCACAAGAAATTCATTGGCAAAGGAAATCAGAAGTCTGTGTAAATCAAAAGCGCAAAAGATGAACTATTAATTTGAGAATAGAAAAAAGGTTCTCTTGACAGGTCTATTGGAAACAGATCAAGTGTTCATAACAAACTGAAATTAAAAAAAAAAAAAGAGGTACAATGCACGATCCCTGCTTTATTTCAATAACATTAGCCATTAGCTCACAAGTTCTAGCAGTTTAATTACCTGAAGCTCTTTAGCTAGGGCCACCACTTAATCCAAATTTGCATTTGTTTCCTAGAAAAAGTATACAAGAACCATAAATAGTTGAATTGGCAGGCTACACTTCATTGAAACAGCAGAAAAAATTATTACAACATTCTCAAAATGAAAGTTTACTGTCCAGAGCACACCACTTTCAGGCCCTCACAACTCACCTCCAAAGTTTTCCCTTCAGGAGCTATATCTCTATCGTGGAAGCACCATCTATCAACTCCAAGCTTGTTTATGAACTCAAAATTTGCTCTCACTGCAATTGTATGAAAAAGAAAA
>CAODLS012111197.1:0-15648 GCA_948243855.1 Flueggea neowawraea
TATTACTCCCTCAATAACTCATCGGATTTCAGAGGATGATAGAAGGAAAACTTAGAAGGCCATAGAGAGAAATCTGATTATGGACTAAACTTTGCTTTTGCCTTCTTATTTCATAAATGAAGCCTTATATAGACTTCAGAGATTACAACAAGACAAACGAGACCACATCATAAATGTCCGACAAAAGAAAAAAGGAAAGGAATTAGATTCCTTTCATAAAACAACAGATAAAGCCAAAACAAATGGCTGACACAACACGTGATACAAAATGACAAACTACTTTAACATGTGGCAGACAACCACATGTGACACTTTAACAACTTGACACAAAGTTGACATAAAGTAGACACGACATCACATGAGGCAGAACATCATCTTTCCTTGATGTAGAAAGAGCACTTATCTTCTCGGTGGTGATGAAGATCTCTGTCTAACAGGTGGACTTGGTGATCTTTCTTTAATCTTTGTCCACATACCCTTGTTATCTTTTAGTGGATGGAAATACGAAGAACAGTCATCGTATAACCAAGGGTATTCTTCTTCTGGAGATGAATACAGTACCTCATGAGTAATAGATGTTTTGTGTCCATAAGAAACATTGAGAGTGACAGAAGTAAGGGGGATGGAAGATGTATACTTCAGATGAGGGTTATCCATGTCTTCCAAGATGTCTCTCATTATCATTGGTGATCTGCGAATTCTTTCTCCAGACAGTGATATCATCAAAATATTCAAGGAAAGTTCATAGCAAAGATCTGCACTGTTGGTCGTTATTGAGATGGTCAAGTATTTCCTGGGCAGTGAACTCAATGGCAATTTTGTATGCAGTAATCAGACACCATAGGAACCAGAGGAAATCTTCTGTGAAAGATGAAGCCATAAGTTGTGGCTTAGTGAGGAAGACATACAGAGGATTGAATACAAAATACCTCAGTATTAGACTTGTAAAGTATATCTCTGGTAACTTTACTCTGAAATGAGTCAAATGTGTCTGAGCAAAATGAGTGATTTGACTGGGTTCATTTCCACTAAGACCAGGTGGAAAGTATTTTTTCTGTATGGCAACAAGATACTCTGGCTTTGGGAGAGATGAGCTGAATGGTCCCACTGTATGCACCAATTGTTAGCTTATTCAATTTGCTAATCACATCGAATCCTATAAGCACGTCCTTCCCTGTGAGCTGTGTGCCAACAACATGAGTCCAAATTGCGACTCCTGGGAACAATTTTATCTTAATCTTCTACTGAGTGATAAACTCTATAAAGAATACTTTTCCACTTCAGCAGCAAAATGATTTTGTTCTTCCTTCCATGCTCCTGGAAGAACCTTAGGATTGATCATGGTTCGAGTAGCTCCTGAATCAATAAATTCTATAGGTTTGACTGGCACGTCAAACTTTGATTGGAGGATTTCAACTTCCAAGTGTGGAACATTGAACTGCTGTGTGTCTGAATTGAGTGTAGCCTTAAACACTTCATAATAGTCAGATGATGCTGAGCTGTTTGAATACTCTGAGTCTGAATCAGAGCATAACATTGTAAAAACTGTTTCTCTTGGGTCTACCTCGCTTCCCTGCTTAGAGAAAATGGATTCAAGGTCTTCATCTGGTTTGTACGGAGCAACCTTCATCACATGCTTAATTAACTTAACAGATTTTTCTTTGTTGGGGCAATTGTGAGCATAGTGACCTTCTTGACCACATATAAAGCACCGTGTTGACTTTTTTAAAGTGAATTTTTTTCTAAACGCTTTGAAAATCCGTTTCTTATTCTATCTCTTGTAGCCCTTTCTTTTCTGTCTAGAGGACCTGTACTTTGATGATCCAGAGGACTTGAGAAACTTCTTCCAGTGCTTCTTCTTTCTGTTGCTTCTGTAATCACAATCTTTTTCCTTGCACTTTATCTGCAAGTGAGACTTTAAGCACAACTTCTTCAATTGGCTATTGCAGGAAAATGCGTCGAAGAATTTCTTCTGCTCACATAGGCTAGCAACTGCCTATTCCATGTACTGATACAATTCTCTAAGATTGTATTGGCCAACATCTCGTTGTGAAACTGCCAGTAGTTTTGATATCTCCAGTTGTAATTCTTCTGGAAATAAAGCAACAAACACCTGTTTCAAATCTCTACTGTTGTATCCTCGTAGCTGATAGTAGATGTCTACCATTCTTTTGTAATGAAGGTTCAAATCATTCTCTTGTAGTGAACATCATTTCATTTTGAAATAATCAGCTTCTCTTTTCTTTCCATAAATACCGGCATGTCTAATGAACTCCTGATGGATCATTCCTAGAGCATCTTCAATCGAAACTCCAGTGAACATTAATTTTTTGGATATGTCCATTGTTGTAAACTAGCCTCTTAAAGTACCAATGAACCTAGACACTAATTCTCTCATAATATCTTCAGTGACATGGCTAGGTTTCGATCTTTTCAAATCAGCCCAATCGCTGATTTCAAGCATTCTCTCCCTTCTCTTGGCAACCGGTATGTCATCTTAGTTATGAGGGCATATTAGAGGGTTGAGCTACTCCTGTTGAAGCTAAAGGCTCAAGATCTTCTGAAGAACCTTCATCCTGTCCTGATAATGGAGAAGTTCTTAACGTTTCTCCTTGGTGTTGAGTGGACATGAGGATGGTAGATATATCAGAATAGTGTTCAGAATCTGATGAGAGTTTTGACGTTGATGTTGATGATGTCTCTTCTTCAGATGGTTCAAAAGTTGTAGGAATTTTTTCCTCAACTGGCTTAGATCTTCTTCTGAGCTTTCTGAACTAGTTTGTAAAGCCAAGTCTGTTGATGCTTCTTATTCTTCTGGAATTGGTCTTTGCTGTAAATACTGTAAAGTTCCAAAATATTGATCTTGGTAGCTAATCTTCATAAGGATTTTGTGAATCCTGAAAATACGAAGCCATAATAGAAGACAACTTTTCTTTCCCTTCCTTATGTGACGTCAAAACTTCAGACAACTTTTCCTTTTCTTCCTTCTTTTTCCTCTTCTTGGATTCTTCTCGTCTCTTCTTCTCTTTATCATATTCCACAAAATTTGTAGAGATTAACGGGATGGCATTCCTTCTAGTTGAGGCCATGAATCCATCGAATGGTGGTGAATCCCTTCTCAGATGAGAAGAACTGCAAAAAGTAGGTCTCTCTGCATGTCGTGGAGGTGGAATAGAGACTTCTCCCATGCTTTGAATCTATCTCTTCAATTTTCTTATTCTCTCATTAAAAGACTCAAATTCGTCATCAAATTGCTTTGTAGCAATCTTTTCATGCATGACACTTTCCAATTTCACCAGTCTCTTCTGAAGATCTTTCATGATTCTTTCCACAGTAGAGGCAACAGTTTTGATCTCTTCATCATTCTGCTTCACAGCCCTGGAAAGCTTATCAAGCTTTTTATCATGTTTCTTCATGTGACTTTTTTGAGCAAGATGACTTTTGCTTTGCCAGTTTAGCATATCCTCAGTTGCTGTCAAAGGTTGTAGAGAACCATCAGACCTTACAATTATTTGTCTGATGAAACGTCTCATAGGAACTTCGGTGGTCGTTGTCTTCTGGACTAAAGGAGGGTAGTCACTGTCATAACTACTTTCCTCAGTTGGCTTGGAGGAAGAAGCCATAAAGCATGAAATAGAAGGTACTGTAGAAACATTTATAGAGGAAACTACCTCTGTCTTACAAAGGCCTTCTTGCTTTAGAATATTCAGAACTTCATCATAAGCAGATAATAGAAGTCGTCTCTTCCATTATTTGGCAAGCTTTTCATCACTCTTCTTTCTCGTATTTTCTGAGATACCGACCCATGGAGAAGATTGTCCATCTTTATCTTCAGGCTTGGGAAATGGTCGACAAGAGGATATGGTTCTTCTTTTCCTATCACCAGGAAAATCATCTTCACAACACTGGCACCCATCTTCACACATATTGGGATCTGTATCCCACATGAAGTGTCAATTTATTTTATCAGTGTAGACTAGATGACCATTAGGTTCAAACCAAATTACGAAGATCTTTTTGTCTGTGGGAACTGGACAAATCATTGCTACTGTCTTGAAGAGAGATGAACAGGGCTTATCATCTCTAGAATCTTCAGAGGTTTTAAAGATGGTTTCAACCACTTCATCCTTCCTTCGATGGAATGTGTAATCCTGAAACTGAATAGGCTTATCAATCTTCCTTATCTTCTCGTAATTGGTCAGCCAAGAGCGTGAAACCAATTTCTCCAAGGTCTCAATATCCAGCTGTTTAGAAGTCTGGATAATAGTAGGGACCTTCTTTGTAATTTTTTAGAAGACGTATAGAGCATCCGATGATCCATAACCATTAAGATCAATGGCATGGTCCTGTACTCTAAAACACACCTGTTGGCTACGAGGCTACGTGGGATACTCTCTTGATTTGGATTTGTACTTTCATACCCGTAGAGAGCTTAGGATCTCTCAGAGACATGATAAAATTGGGGTAGAAAGTCAACATCACACTTCCAACATTCAATAGGGTCATGACTACACTAATGAACGCATGTTGATAGTCCAAGACTCGAGAGTCAATGAGAGCCATATGAGTTGATACTGGACATCTCTTCCTACCATTATAGGTTAGCAGCAACCTGATAGCACCCCAATATAGGTGGGTGTATCCTTCTCTAAGAGATTGGTTGATCAAGGATTGAGGGACTTCAATTGTGATGTATTGTTCCTGTTCTGTAGCTAACAAGAGACTTTGATCCATTCTAGATGCCTGTACATATTCCTTCGGTTTACGATTTAGAAGGTGTCGTATAGAGACAACACATCTAGGTTTCTCATATACAGTGTATGGGTTGATGAGAGGTTGTACTGAAGTTGCTACCTGAACTCCTTCAGGGATATAACTGTATACTATGAGCTTGTCTAATTTGTTGGTTTCATGGGTATTAAAGGATAGTGTTTTGGATAGTTGAATTATGTCGGAGATAGAGGTAGAAGTAGAAATAGAGGTTAAGGGTAGATCAGATGGTGTATCCATGGTTCGTGTTTAATCTATCATCTTTTCAATTTTTTTTTAACAATAAAACCAATACATTTTAATCTTTAAAATTCGTCGGTATGTAATCAAAATTCGCAGTTGTCAGGAATCCATTAGTAATTAGCAACAGATAGTTGTCTGTCGGTCAAATCCATTGGTAATTACCAATTTTCTTGTAGCATTTCTACATCTTTATATCTCATTTCCATATCCCTAATTGTTTAATTATCTACTAAAAAAATTTAAATTTTCAAAAGCAATTATTTCATAATAAAATATTAACCGAAAAATATAATATTTAAACTTTTTGTATAATATAATTCAAGCAATCAAACAGTTTTTAATGTTTGTATAATGCAATACATAATGTTGCTTTTACTTTATGTCCATGCTTATAATTATGTTTTAGTTCAATAAATTTTTATTTTCTAATTTTCAACTTATTATGCATTATTATATCTTCTTATTGTAGACATATAATCACGTCTTTTGTTATATATAATAACTTCCATGTATGTACGTATGTATAAGAAACTTTTAGTTGAAATCCGCTCTTCCATGCAAAAATTTCTAGTTTCGCTACTATTGCTGCCATCACCATGACTTCCGTTGTTATTTTTCTCCATATAGGTTGTAAGTTGGCCTTTTTGCTGGCGATGTCTTCTATCAGTCGTGCCTCCTCGTATCATCTCTCTTTCCTTGTTGAAAATTCTATGTTTCGTTATGATTTAGTTTTTTTTTGGTCCAAAGCCACCCTATTTTTTGGAGCTCGGACACATTTAAGCCCTGGCGTCCAGAATAATTCGGGCTCGAAGCGGGAGGCACAGCTCCTGGCCAAGAGGACGACTCCCCTAGGATTCGAACTGGGGAGCATACCCAGCCAACTCGACCAACACCTCTTGGTTTCATTATGATTTAGTTTAGTTGTTGCTGCACAATGTGAGTTTCAAAAATTTATAAAAAACTTGTTGATACTGGTACACTATTATTGTAATATCTCGCCCGTTCTAGCTATATTCCCTATAGCAATTGGAATTCTGATTGATGATCATTGATGCTCATCCTCATTGAGGGTTTGGAGTTAAGATTCATAGTCGATAATGCTGATAAGCATGTAGGGTTTGTGTTTTAGAACCTTAAGTAGCGAGTCTGGAGATAACTCGAGTTAGAGTAAGAGGTAACTTGAGTTGTGTGACCCTTATACAACTCGAGTTATCCAAAATTATAATTCGAGTTAGACGAGGTCCATATAACTCGAGTTAATTATTGTGTAATTCGAGTTATCTGTGAAAAACTGGAACAACGCGTTTCGGTGTTCTTCCTCTTTAAAAGACCCAAACCGACTGAAATTCGTCATTTGCTCCAATCCATTCCTCTCAGACGCTTCCAATCTCTCTCAAGTTGTTCTTAAGCACTTCCTTTGGGTTTCTTGAGGTAAGATCGCATTTATTTTCTGATGATTTCTGAAATATTATGCATACTAGGGTATTAGGGTTCAAATGGATTTGATCAACTCGGTTTAGGGTGATTTTGAGATATTTCGAGTTGTTTTGTTGGATTTGAGTATAGATTCGTGTTTAGAAGGATGATTAGAGTAAATGTAGTTGTTAAGAGTGATTTTTATCGGTTGATTTGAGCATTTAGTCGAGCTGGATAATTTGGAAAAGTGATTTACTTGAGTTATATTTGAGTAACTCGAGTAATATAAGCTCAGATTTACTCGATTTATGGTTGGTTAACTCGAGTAAAGTAAGCCATGATTTAATCAAGTTATTTATTGTCTAACTCGAGTAAATCAAATCTCAGTTTACTCGAGTTATTTATTGTCTAACTCGAGTAAATGAGACATCAGTTTACTCGAGTTAGCTCTGAGTAACTCGAGTAAACAATGGTTCTGAGGGACCAAATTTTGATGTTTTGTAGTCTATTAATTTGGAGAATTTGAGGATTAATTTGGGGAAATTGAGCGATCTTTTGGGTTGCATATGCATTACATTGCACACATTTTGGGTACGACCACATTACCATATTTGATGATTCTTATGTTGTATTTGTTACAGCATCTTGTGCTTACCAGCACGAGCAGCCACCCACCAGCTGTGCTTGATTTGGATTCCTAGAGCTTGGACATCCAGGTGAGTGGATGATAGCTTCAGACACATAGGCTGTGTCTCAAAACTGATTATGTTTTTGATATGTATAACACCTATTTGAAATCAGACTAATTTAAAGATTGGTTAATTAAATAATGGAATTATGTTAATAAAATATTCACTATTTGTTTTGAAAAAGTATTACATATATGTAATGATATATATGCTTTGATGGTTTTGATGTTGAATGCATGGATTGTTTTGAGATAATGTTTTTGATTGTGGGACATCTTTACTACGGGGTGCGTAGCCTTTGGTATACCAATGTATGATTGACCCGGCTATCAGGATTGTCAATAGCCATGTGTCGTGGCCCGACACATGATTTGTTACCGGATTAGTGGTAGAGTCCAAAATTATGATTGAGGTGGTTGAGTGATGTAGTTCCCACCAATCATTATCAAGGTGGTTGAGTGATTTTCCCACCACGATTGTTACCGGTCCCATAATACGTATATATGGCTTTGATTATGATACTAGTAGTATCGTTTTTGCCAATGATTATGTGATTTCCTTGGGTATAAACGTTTGCGAAACGTGTTTTTGAAATCATACTATGTATGTAGTGTGATACATATATATATATATATATATATATATATACATTTCTGTCGTATACGTGCATGTGGTAGTTTTCCAACGGTTTTCAAACTAGTCTTTGTGAGGCACGTATAAGGCACTCTAGAGTGTTGTCTCTCACTCACTGGGTTTGACCCCCTTTGTTCTTCTATGTTGCCTTGTTTCTATTGTGCAGGTTGATTCGACTCAGCAACTTTTGACATTCTCGCCCAGTGAGATGGATACTTTTGGTTAGTAGCACCCTTTTTGTTGAGCTACTTCGTCTGTATTAGATGCTCCATTCTGATATACTGTTGGGTTATGGAGTCCGTTGGTTGTCGATTTATTTTGGGAATATTGGATTTGCGATTTATCGCTTGTATTTATTTTTTTATATATTTTATTCTTATTTATATATATGATTTTTTCTCAAATGATTTTAATAACGTTTTCTAATCAAATGGGTGTATAGTTTCTGTATCTTAGAGGCTTATGCGAGATGGGTCGAGCTCCCATAGACTGTTCACCTCGTAAGCCGGTCACAGTCCCTGGAATGGATCGTGACAAAAACTAATAGTTGTAGGCCAAATCTCGCAAGAGGCGCTGACATCATCAGCTAGTTGCAAATGATGGAAGGAGATCTTGTTAATGCTTTGATGATAAATTGTTTTGATTTTATTTGTGTTTGTTTAATAATGTCTGTTTATTGCGTTAATGGATTTTAGGTTTTGAAGAAATTTGTGTTGATTGATTGTGTATGATTTTGAAGATTAATTTTGTGCAGGATGATTTTGTTGAGTTTTGTGTTGGTGGAGGCGGCTAGGGTTTGTCAGATTTTCCAGATTTAGAAAAATGCACGTTTGGAGACCCCTAGACCTTAAAAAAATATTTTCCAGATTTATTTTTGTCTAAAATTTTTGGTTAAATCAAATAATTTATAAACATATATAGTTTAGAAAATAATATATTAAAAATTCATTAAGCTAAATTTCTTAAAAAAACGACTTCGAAAATTTACCTTAATAAAAAATCACACGTTCTGGAGACCTCTAGAGACATTTGAAAACCTTCAAAGATATCTGTAGACCTTTGTTGGATACCTCTGGAGACCCCTAGAGACCTCCAATGGAGATTCCTTAAGATCTCCAGTGGAGACCCTAGTTGGATACCTCTAAAGACTAGTGGAGACTTTTGCAGACCTTCAGAGATATCTGAAGACCTTTTCTAGATACCTCTGGAGACCCTTGGAGACATCTGGAGACATTTTCTGCTTGATATGATTTTTCTTGCGAAAAATAATTTCTCGAAAAAATATCGCGATTTGTCACGAAAATGATATTTTTACAAATCAGTTTTTCTAATATGATATTCTAGCAAACTAGTTTTTGAGATGACATTTTTAAAAATTAGTTTTCTATGTTATTACAAAAGTGTGATTTTCCCTTTAAATTTTCTAACAGTTAAATCTTAGTCATTATAAACTATTTTATACTAGCACTCCCAAACAATGTGAAATATTACATTCTCTCCCCATTAAAGTCGTGATGTTGTCGCACCAACTCACTGCAATCGCAGACTGAACCTTCAATGTTGTAAGGGAAAATCACAGTTCTATATTAAAATAAAATGTTGATTTTGAAAAAAAATGTTTTCTAAAAGTACCAATTATTTGTTTCGATTATTACATTTTCGCAATTCACTTTAAAAAATCATGCATTTGCGAGAAAATTTTAAGCGTGATTCCATTTGCAAAAATTAAAATTGTGTGAGCCAATTTTTCAAATTCAACGGTTTATTTGAGGCACCTGCATAATTAACTCATGGGAATAATCACACTTTTATAACAAAAATAAATATTGATTTTGACAGATGCCATTCAACATTACAATTTAAAAAATTCCAGAAAAAACAAACTCAAATTGAAAAATTCCATATTCACAAGAAATCACTATAATTTCTCGAAAATATAATTTTTCATGAAAAATGAATTTTGGCAAAAAGTATTTGATTTTCTAAAATGTTTCCAAAGGTCTCCAAAAGGTCACCAACAAGTCTTTAAAAGGGAGTGAACATTTTTTTATAGGAAATTTGATTTAATCTAAGTTATTCAAAAGTCTCCAGATGTCTTCAAAATAGAATTCATAGTTTTTTTATAAGAAATTTGATTGCATGAATTTTTTGTGTAATAGTTTTTTTAAAGTAAATTCAATTATTTATATATTATGAATTTTATTTTATTTTATTGTAATTAATTTGGCGTCCAATTGTCTAGGAAGCTCTCCAAATCTAATTGCACCTGCACAAAATCAATCAAACTCAACAAAATCAACCTAAACAAATAGTTTTTAAATGTGTTTTTTCACATTAAACAATAATAAAATGACTTTTCTAATTTTTTTAAAACTTATGGCACTTTATGTAAATTCATAAAAACTGAAACAAGAAGCAACAACTAGGTTTTTTCCAACCCTAGATGTTGCCCCCCTGATTCATTCACGCCACTCCTTGCCATCATACTTGCAAATCCACAAAGATAAAGCGAAGAACAACCGCGATGACGAAGAGGAGAACAAGGCGTGTGAAGAAAAAGAACGAACGAGATGGAGATCAGTGAAGAGAGAGAATAATAGGGTGGAGAGAAGGGACGAAGACGGACCAAATGAGAGAGAATGCAAAGGCAGACAAATGAGCGACTCAAAAAGAGAGAAGCAACGAGCCGAGAATGAGGAAAGAGAAAGAAAGACGAGATGGAAGCCGAAGAGGAGACCAGAGGAGAGTGTTGGTCCCAAGAATGACAATCCAAAAGGGGAGTGAATTGGATTTTGTGCAATTTTAAAACTTTGTTAAATTTTTTTTGCAAATCAAAGTAAATAACAAAGTTCTTTTCAATCAAAATCAAAGTTAAATGCAAAAGCAAACAAATATCCAGTCCACATACAAAATAAATCAAATGCAAGACAAACTAAATAAGTTGAGGGAAGAGAGAACAAATCCATTCCTTTAGGACCCCTAGAGAATTTCAATCAATTATCTCCTCTCTTATGGGTGGAGGAAAACTGTTTCACCACTTGTTTTTGCGGTATCAAAAAGCAAACCGTTACACCACTTGTTTTTACTGGCTCAACAAGAACATCGAACCTCCAGTTTTTGCGGGTTTAACTAGAAAATCAAACACCTTGTTTTATGGACCAAACAAGCAAACCAAACTTCTAGTTTTTA
The DNA here is from genome assembly GCA_948243855.1 of Flueggea neowawraea. Taxonomy (NCBI): domain Eukaryota; kingdom Viridiplantae; phylum Streptophyta; class Magnoliopsida; order Malpighiales; family Phyllanthaceae; genus Flueggea; species Flueggea neowawraea. Next base: position 10,941 of record CAODLS012111197.1, read on the forward strand.
CGGGTTCAACTAGAAAACCGTTACCTATTAGTTTTCTGAGGCTCACTAGCAATCACTATTATTTTTCTAAGGCACAACAAGAAAACATGTCTACCTCAAACAAATAACCTTGCTTGTTACAAAATAAACCAAAGATATAGCAATATTAATGTCATACAAACTCAGAAATGTGATAGCAAGTAAATAGCTCAAATGGGTTAGAAATGTAGGAATGAGAGAGAAAATAAATAGCAAGTATAACAAATGTATCTCTTCTAATCTGGAACGTCTATATATAGCTACTAACAAGAATATAACCATTGAAAACCTCAAAGTAGCCGTTGTGAGAGAATATAAATTATGTCATCAAATGACGTCACAACCTTCTACGTGTGTAGCCACCATCTACGTGCATCATGTCTTCATTCCATCTGAGTTCTGTGTGCATTGATAGCATGTATATGTGTGCTGCAAGAACTCTAGTATTCATTACCTTATGATAATCGGCATCTACATGCTTTGTCACAACTCTACGCTCGTAGACAGTCCATTCTTAATTGATCTACGTGTGTTGGATCATGTTCTACGTGCATTGCTCTGAACTCTAGTATTTTCTCTACATACTTAGATCAATTATCTATGTGAGTTGTCATTTTTGTTCCAAGATTGCATCTTTGATAAGTACACATGTCAGAGAATATTCAATTTTAAATTTCGAGGATCCCGACTTTGTCATCATCTGAAACTCGTGTACGTGCGTAGATTGTTATCTTCAAAGATCACACCTTTAATCATCTACGTGCCTTAAAGATTATGCTACGTGTTTCTTGAGGTTCATCACATCTCGTTCAGATTGACATCTCTTCTACGTGCGTAGATAAAAGTTTGATGCTTACTACCTCCAGTGCCATTCAGATTTACGTGTGTTGCTTCTACTTCTATGTGCTTTGATGCCATTTTTGTGATCTCTACGTGCGTAAGAAATACTAATGTATGTTGTTGCTGCAAATCAAAGAACCTGCACGTTTGCATCTCTTTCATGGATGTTTTTTGTACATCATCATCAAAATCGAACTCAACATAGAGGAGAAGAGAGCTAAGATTGAAGCTGATAGAGGAATGACGTACTACGACAGAAGGGAGGCAGAGGGTGGCTATGGTTTGAGGAGTGTGAGAGGAAATAATGGACCGAGGGAGATGAGAGAGAGAGAGAGAGAGGGACATAGAATTTGGTCGAGGAAAGAGCAAACATAGCAAAAATGAGAAGACAAAGAATTTGGTAGAGTATGTTCATTTGAAATATTTGTTTAAAAATTATTTATATGTTGTTTCTTATTTATATGTTGTTTGAATGTTGTTTATATATTATTAATATCTTGTTTATATGTTGAATATCTTATTTATATGTTTAAAACAACATATAAATAATATATCAACAACATATAAACAACAAATCAATAACATATATATTTTTTATATGTTATTTATATGTTGAAAATAACACATAAATAAGATATCAACGATATATAAAATACAGACTTGTTTATATATTGTTTTCAACATATAAACAAAATATCAATAATTTTCAAACAATATATAAACAAGAAATAACATATAAGAAACATATAAATAAAATGTCCTGAATTTGCAAATATAGAAAAATATCAACAATAAATTATGAGCATACCAACAATATATAAACAAAATTCCATAAATTTCAAAATATACATCCGTGAATCTGAAAAGTCACGAGTGTATGAATGAAATATTGTAAAATATATTTATAATAAGTTTATCATGTTTGTATGAAATAAATATTACAAATTTTTTTAGGTATAATTACCACTTAATACTATTTGTAACGAATCAAATCCAATTGTCGTAGATAATTTTCAAGCTTAAACCATTGGTTCGAAAATATTAACTAAAGCTGTTTAGCAAATGGATGTTGTCATCATTATACCATACTGCCACTCCCAAACGATAGTTCCTAGAAAGATTCACCCTGAAGGGAGTGAGAGAAGATCAATCCAATTCAATCATATGGGAGAAAGTGAGCGAATATCAGTTCAATTCAATCAAGAAGTGGAGTGGATTGTCAAGAATGAGTTTGCATGAAGGCAGAATTGGCCAAGAAAAAGAAAACTGAAGGCAAAGTTAGAGATCCAGGCCAGAATAAAAAGGAGAGAGAGAGAAGCAAGGCATTGAAGGCTCAAACCTTCCATTTGAGTCTCACCAAGAGTTCATACACAAGATGGCCTTGAGTGTGTCAGCTTCCTCATCTTTTTTGCTCTAAACTGTTCCTCTCCAATCTCTCCAAACAGCACCCTAAAGCCTTGGAACTTGATGGTGGTACCAATTTTAGCTCTTTTTGTTATCTGAATTGAGAGCACTGCTAATTAGTAACCCCCATCCCACTCCTACTCATGGCTGCAGAGCACTATTACACTCTTATTTTCTGGATCAATCGTGGCATTTGAAAACGGAATTTGCAAATGAACAGGCTTTGGGCTTGTTTAATTTAGCTCTGAAATTGGATATTATTCAATTTTTTAGAAAATAGAAATTTCCCCGATAGTAGTTTATTATTGTGAAAACCATTCATGCATCTCTGATATTTCATGAACGCGTCTCTTTTCACTTATGATTTTTTTTCCAGTGATTTTTGCAGGGGAAAAGTCAAAAACAGTTGTTTGAAAAGACAAATTATGTTTGTGTGTATTTTGGACACACGTCTCCTGTAGGGAACGAGCAGCAAAAAGGCATTCATGGACGCGGTCTAGTCTTTGTAACGTGCGCCATCCAATTCACCTCTTCAACGCACATCTCGCTCCTTCCCATCACCTTCTCAGATTTACCAAAATATCCCCACATCTTCACCAAATTACGGATATTTATTACTATTTGTAGATATTCAGAGCCACTAGAGAACACCCACGTGTCAATTCTCAAATTCGTAAAGACCATCGTATCCTTCGCCAACTCGGCGGGGACCACTTTCGCGCTTTTTTGTAATAAAAGAAAAAGGTTAAAGTGATGCATTTTCTGATTTCCGCACATTTTCTTAAGACTGTCAAGTGGTAGGACCCTGGCCGACCAACCTCCTCCCTTCAAATTAGAACCAACACCATATTGACTTTTATACCCTTCTAGACCAAAAAATTCTGATTTTCTTTTTCATTTTCAGCATGAAGTTTTGTTTGGTTAAATGTCAAAAATTGAGAAAAACACAACTTTCTAAGAAATTGACAATTTTTTTTTATTTAGTTGAATAAAAAAATTAAATTTTTCAAAAAATTTAAAATTTTCAACTAAGTAAAAAATTAATTTTACTTAGTTGATCTCAAAAAATAACTTCTTGATCCCTTAAAAAAGTCAATTTTTTTTAATGCCAACAATGTATATTTGTAAATATATTCTCAAAATATTATTTATTTATATATTTTTATTTATTTTTAAAATTTATAAATTATTTTTTGGATAAATTTTTTATTATTTTATATAGATCATTTTTATAGAAATTAAAAAATGTTTTATATTTTTAAGATTTTCAAAATATATTATATATATAATATTTTATTTAATTAAATAAATTAATTTTTGTCAAATTTTTAAAAAATTAATTTTCATTATAAAATCGTATAAACTATTAATTATAGTTTTATTTTTCATAGGAGATATATTTTATATAATAAAAATAAATATTTTTTTCTTTAATTTTCTTGTATTATTAATTTAAATTTAATAAATAATAAGGGTATTATTTGATATATTTTTTTATAGAGTTTGATAATAAAATATTATAAAAATTTATAGTACAACTTCCTGAAAAATATGATTTCTAATAAAAATAGAATATCAATTTTTTTAAAAAATATTTTTTTAACCAAATACTATAGATATACACTTTAGAAGTAATTTCTCAAATAATAACTTTCTAAAAAAATACTTCTTAAAAGTTAAACCATACAAGCTTAGAATATTAATTCATAAAAATCAATTAAAATTTGCAAGGACATCAAAATTTTACCGAGTAAGTTTCATATATTTTTTAATAGGTCATTGATATTTTTAATTTTATTTGAAAATAATAATCTAGAATTCTTTTACTTTTTCATTACGTATTCAATTTATTAACATCCAACACGTCAGTATTTTAAAATTGATGAAATGCCAAAAGGGAAGAATCTTTTCGGGACATTTTGGTAATTGAAGTAAAACAAAGCCAAACAGCTTTCACGTGCAGGATACGAATGGAATTACAAGTATTTGAATTGACTAATTTTTAATTTCTTTGGTCCATCTTGCAACTTTCCCTTTCCTCTCTCTATAAGATCTGAAGTTGAACACCGTTTCCTGAAATCTATCAAATCTTCAGACACGCTCTCTCTTCATCAACTGTAAGTAACAACCATTTCAAGTCTTGTTTATAAGTCTCGTTGTCAGTTCATTAGTTCAATTCTGCTTCTCACTTTTCAAGATTAACAGAGTTAGTTGTATATATAATAATTACATAGATACAAGGTTGTTCACTATCGTACGAGAATAGATTTGATTCTTGTACGCTGTGAATCATAGGTAGATACATATACATAATTGAGGATGAGCACCGGTGGTTGTGTTGGAATCTCAACAACGAAACCCTGTTGTAGAATCCTTATTAGTTATACAAGTAGTTCTCTTTTTGGGGTTTATGTTTCTCCCCCAAAATTAAATAATTCATTTGTCA
>CAODLS012111814.1:0-31183 GCA_948243855.1 Flueggea neowawraea
TTTAGTACCAAATTACGAAGTGAATAGTTAATAATCAATATTGTCATCTAATTCAGAGCAGGGAAAGCAGCTACATTGGCCAAGAAAGATGGGCATATTGCATTATTGATTCTCTTTTCATGTATGATTAACCAAAAAGAAGTTATGATTTGCTTTTGCTGATCCAACAACACCAATGGAAAATAATTATAACCTTTTGGTCTGAAGAGTGATTTCGGATATAAAAATTGTTTATTTGTAATGGATTGAGTAGCGACTTGTTGAAGTAGATAGAGAAAACACGTTTTTAACTTACAATATACTTTAATAATAAAGTATATCTTGAATATGCTTGAAACAAAAGCTGTGGAAATCTGAAAGAAAATATTTATCATGCTTTTACTTTCGTATCATCAATGCTGGAAGAACAGAGATTAGATGATAAACAAATGCTTGATTTGCCTTCGAGGCTTTTAAGGGACCTGAGGCCAAAATTTGTAACGTCATCGAGAACTGTTAGTTGCTTGAACAAACAGACAAGTGTCGCAGATCCGTAATTGGTACTTCTATCGTTTGAACTCGACAATTTAAAGGCTGAATCTCATTACCAGCAGCACGCTATTCAGTGGTTAGTATACTGCCATAAATGAACTACGTCACTTGTCAGGAATTCAAATACATTCGTATCTCATATTAAGAATCACCAAAACACAGAGAAAATAATTCGTTAGATCCAAAACTATAAATGATATTAAGACGCGTGATTTCACTAAGTGGCCTGTGTCTAAATTAAACAATTCTGAATAATAAGAGAACTTTGAACGTCTGCATAAACCATTGGCAAATCAGTGCTTTATTTATTTGTTAAGTTAATAGTCTCGAAATTTTCTTCATCTATACTCAAAAAGATCTAAAAACCCATGAAGTATAAAGATTACAAAGATTAATCTAATCTATCAAAATGCAGTGCTTAAGTAGACCAAAACCCTTTGTGGCAGCATCAAGAAGAAATTAAAAAGAAAGAAAACACCACTCATGTTCATACTTGAAGTTGACAAGTCATATTTAGTCATGCTCATCTGCTCTTGACTTAGATATATCACCATTTATTCCGTTCATGAATCATCATTTTCAACATAAAGGCAAAAGCCATGATGAGGGGAGAAAAGATAAACAAAACAAAAGAAGAGCAATAAAGCATCGCAAGCATGAAATTCTCATACGACTGACTTTCAACGACATTCTCATATACATCTTCTAGAACACAGGCAAACAAAGAGATTAATATTAATATGTCTACAAATTCGAAAAAAATACCATTCATTTGTAGAACTAAAGTAATACAAAGGTCCGAATACAAGGGGATCTATCGAGAAAATCTAATAACTCGAATATTTAGCTCCTAGAATTTATTTTGTTATTTTTATTTGTTAATAATCGTGTAAATTGAAGTAAAAAGCTAAGAGTTCGATTCGAATGTAAAAAGCAAAAAATTAAAATAATATCATGAAAATCAAAGAGAAAGGAAACAATTTCTTTCATCCCCAATTCATAAAAACGAAGCAAATACATGATAGGTGTAAGTGATAGCATTACTAACATTTATCTATATATAACCCAAACAACCCAAAATCAACTCTGATCCAGACGCCAACCTTATAGCTACCTCGTATGCATCTCTTACAACACATGTCCTATAACATAACCAGAAAAATAAAACAAACTAGAGGAAAAAAAAAACCATAGAAAAGGAGTGAACAAGCACCAAGGATGTGAAGAAGTAGACGCGAGACATAAGGGTCAAACACGCAAGGAATGAAAAATTAAGGACCTAAAGTTAAGGTAAAATCGGACCGCTACCCTCAATTCCCCGCAATGCAATAGTGTCACTCTCCCAATTCTGCCCTTTAACTAGGCTAGACAACTCGGGAGAGTGCAATTGCAAAGCTTGTTTTTGTGTGTTCTTTTGCCATTACTTTTCACCCATATTTACGAAAGAACCCTTCTCGCCGCCGCCGCCATGACCCTCCACCGCCACTTCCTTTGTAGCCACCGCCATAGTCCTCCGACCTGTGCCGACAACCACCGATCACCACCACCATTACTTATTTAAAGTTAAGGTATGAAATGCGAGTAGAAGTAGCACATATATTGTGCTAAGTAGCTAAACTAGCAAAGAACAAGTGTGTGGATATAGGGCATTATGGGGGACATGTTAGGTCATATATAAAGGCGAGTTTGTGGCTTTTGGTTCAACGTGAGTGGGATTTTTTGCTATTTAATTTTCTTTCATAATATAATTTCACTTTTTTTAAAATAAAAAGTGATCATGTTGAAATTCTTGGTCTAGGGCATGTTTGTGGGGAATGCAAATAACTCCACTGACTCGATTTCCAAGGCTCTTGGAGTTTTCACATTATTCTCATTGATGGAGTTGATTTGTCTGTGTTTGTGAACGGGGCCGCGTCGATTGCAATTTTCTTCTAAACCATTTCATTTGCTTTTACGGTATATCAAACTCTAATATTTCTAAAAAATTGACTTTAGTATCAACGAGTTAGACGATAATTATTGAATTGCGATTTAATGACAGGATAGAGAGATGGTGAGCTCAAGACAAAAGTCTTAATGGCCAACTTTTTGGTTTAATTACCCTATTAGTGAAATGTGGTTTGTGGCTATTTTTCATGGCCAACTTTTGGCTGGCCATTACCTAGAACCATGTGCATGGAAAAATTGGAAGCACCAGGCCGAAAAAGAAAGAAAAATTATACTCCATCTATGAATTAATCCACTTACTAGCGACATCAGCACTGTGTGCATTGTAAGCTGAAACATGATTGAGCTAATAACAACTGTCACGGATTTTCCGCAACGAATTACTTCGATTTAACCATACGGTTTTGTGTGTAGCAGTTCAACTGCTGCATCAACAGTTACTTTCTTTTCTTTTCTCTCAATTTATCCAATTTATAGATCTGTAGTTTACGTACTAATCGTTATGATTACTACTAAAAACAAATATCCTTTACGTACATACATACGAAGTAGTTTTACGATCGATAAATAATTGAAACAGCAATGAATATTTTAATTTAATAGTTTAGAGACTTGAACAAAATCGTATGTGCTCAAATTCTCAAAATACAAATTTTTTTAAAATTAATTCCCATATTTCTAAGAATAAACGTAAAACTAGTCGCACCAATATGTATTGTTAAAACAAACATATCTTTAAACGAATATAAAATTTGACACCCCCTATTAAGAAGAAAAAAAAATACTAATTTTAGTTACTTCCAAACTCCTGAAGTGAACTATACATAATAATCATAAATATTAGGAGTCTATTAACAACTGTTCAGGGATTTTCCGCAACGAATTACTTCAATGTAACTATACGGTTTTTCGTGTAGCTGTTCAACTGCTGCATCAACAGTTACTTTCTTTTCTTTTCTGTCAATTTATCCAACTTATGATCTGTAGTTTACTTATGGTAATCGTTATGATTACTATTAAAAGCAAATATCCCTATATGCATACATACTACGTAGTTTTACGTTCAGACGTTCAGTAAGTAGCTAAAACGGTATTGAGTATTTTAATTTAATAGTTTAGAGATTTGAACAAAATCATATTTACTCAAATTCTCAAAACGCAAAATTTTTTAAAATTAACTCTCATATCTCTTAGAATAAACGTAAAACTGGTCGGACGAGTGCGTATTGGTAAAATAAACATATCTTTAAATGAACATAAAATTTGACAACTCATGTTAAAAAGGAAATACTAAATTTAGTTACTCCCAAATCTCTTGAAGCAAATTATACATAATAATCATATATATTATGAGTGTAATTTATGAGAATCTCTTGGAGACAATTATATATGAAAGAATGTAAAAGCCATTGCTGCATAACAATAATTGTAGCGAAACATTAATTTCTCTTTTTTAAGATATATATATATATATATATAATGAGTGGAAATAAAGCTACCAATTATTTTACAATCATGGTAGGGAAAAACATACATAGATTTGTTATAATGGTGTCGTAAAGATAAAGAAGATAAGAAAAAGGTGAAATGCGAACGCATTTGTCAAAATGAAGTGGGGCATGATAAGCCTTGAATTTCAACAAATAATTTGCACTAGTCGTAGTCTTTATGGCATGACAGTCGACATAGATAAATACACGAGACATATATGGAGACACACTTTTAGGGCTTTGGTAGAAGACGAAGAGGAAGAAGACCCTAGGGGCTGTGTAAAAGAAAGATCATTATAAGTCGACTGACCAACATCACACCACCACTCTCTGGATTTGCCCACTGCATCACAATAAAGCAAAGATTGGAAAATATAAAGCTTCCATTTAAGTCAGCGGTAAGATTTTCTTTTGATGAGACCTTTTTGCTATTCATTATACAAATCTCACGATTCCTTTCCATATGTACACTCGAAATGACTATTCACAGCATGTTGTAACGTTAAATCATTTGTGACCTCCTATTAATTAAAGTCAAGTATCCCAACAACCTCTTTGAGTTTATCCTAAAACCCTAGCAGAAATAAAAACCTAATAGCTAAATTCTCTTAGGTGTTATTAGTAGCTTTTTATTGGTTATCAGTGACACCACTCTCATTTTCCTAATTTTCGCTTTAGCTTTCAATTGACAAAGACCTAATAAATATACCTTGAAAGGGGTAGTCTAGTGAATGGACGTCGTCCTCAATTCGTTGAGGTCTTGGGTCTGAGCTTCAATGGAGGAGCAGCTTGTAGTTTCAGTACATTGGACATGGGCTTAACATTAGAATTGAGTAGATGAGACCAATTCTCAACTAGTTCTTTTCGGGTGTTGCGGTGACGAGACTTGATTATCTCATCAAGTTCAGCTATGAGTCTTTGAACATTCCGCAGAGAAGAGTAATGTCTGCATGGTTACGTCCAACAGGAATACGCTACTACCTATCGCCCCCGGTTCCCATTTTCTAAGAAAAAAATCTATTAAACACAAATTTTCTCTCTTACATTAGACTCAACAAATAACCTCCTCCTGTTGCCTTTATCATAATATCCATTGTTGCCTCCTTCCATTTAGCTCGTGTATTGACGCTTCTACTATCAATATCCTCCTAATATTATCATTATTGCCTCCTTCCATTTGTGTGTGAAGTTATGTTTGCTGCTTTAAGATTGATGCTATTTTTTTTTATCAATGGTGAAATTTTATTAATCTAAATCACAAGTGGTATATAAAGGAGCGAAAATACCACTACTCAAAGTATTTTCGTTATACTAGAGCTTACAACATCGAGAAAAGGAGAAAGCCTTCTAAATCCAAAAAAAAAACTATAGTCGGTGCTAACTGAATAAATTGTCTAGACACTTTACACATCCATCCTTGAATGAATGAAGTCACTATTCTTACATTTGAAAATGAAACATTCTTAAATTGCCTTTTAAAAAGAAACATTTTGAAATGTAAGCATAAGGATTTTTGTTTCTCGGGCGATAATGTTTACAAATGCTTGGAACTAGTAGTAGCTTTGCAGGTTTTCTTATTCTCTGTGAGGTTTTCTTGTGATTGCCTCACCCACTTCCTTTGTTTGAAAGTAAGTTTGTCTTTTTTGGAAGTTTTATGTTTTGTTATAATTCAATTTGGTGTTCGCTCTACTTTTGTGTTTCAAAATTTAGTAAAAAGAACAATTTGTGATATTATTCCACTATTAATTACAGTTGCAGATCGAACAGTTGTAATCTACAAATGAGTTTACTTTGATTAGGCAAATTAATTCTATGTTAGATCTTTCTTATTAGAGTCTGTATTCAATCATTTAATTTTTTTATAAGCACGTATTCCTTCATGCATCATTAATGAAATTTTATTTTGTTTAAAAAAAATACACTGTCCCATATCATTTAACAATTTTCCCACAAAGTGTATTTCAAAGTGGAGTTAGGCTCTATCATCCAAGAAAACAGCTAAATTACACTTTAATTAATTTTGAAAATGTAATATAAATAAAAAGTAACAATTTTTTGCGGTATCTTGAAAGTTGACCCTTGTAGTTGCTTATATGTCCCAACTCAGAGTCATGATAGGACAATAATGGAGAAGACCCTAGCAGTAGTCTAATTAATAAAGTGGGCGCTCCACTTACTTGCATTATGTGACGTTGGGTTTCTTTGAGTCTATTAGGGGCTATGTGGTTTATATGATTTAGACTTAGAAGCTCAAAAATACCAAGTTTTCTCGTCATCATCATGCCCTTTTTGCGTCAATGGCTTTGTTACTTTAATTTCATTTCATTCGTTAATTTCATTAATTAAACTAATACATGCAGTAGACCACCATCAATGGAATCAATTGACCAATTGAAAGAGAAAGGTCAGTCCTCTTTGATAATTGCTAGTTTTTTTTTTTTTAAGAATTAAGTTGGATGATTTTCGATATATATGTAGAAAAAGTATACGAAAGCTATCAACGAAGGGATTTTGTTTTTTCAAAAGATTTTATATCAAGGTTGCAGTAAAGTCATTCATTTTTTTGAACGTAAAAATTATAAATTTTGTGATTGATAATCCTTATTTTAAAATTTGTTCTTACCTATTTCTGTTTTCTTCTTATCTTTTAAGCAATTCACTGAAAAGAGTCTAATGAAGAGCTTTTCACACACTTACGTTTTTTTTTTTTGAACAAACACCTATGTTTTAAGTTTAAGTAAGAATAACAATTAGATTTGATAAGTATAACACTCAATTGGTAAACAAACAAAGATTTGTAGGTTAGATTCTGAATTCAAATTTCATGAATAACAAGTATAAAAAAAACAATTAGATTTAATAAACTAGTTTACATGACATCCACTTCAAGTGTGAAAAAAAGCACAATACATTAGGCAATCTCATTATCTTAAGTAAGATATGGTTGTAAGTAAAGTAATATATTGCAAAGTAATATTATATTTCTACTTCCATATTTTTTATTTCTAAAATGTGCATTAAATGTTTGTAATACATCACAAATATTAGATTATTCAATGGAGTTTTTAGGCCTCTTAATAAATTTATCCATTGTGTTTATACAAATCTACCAAATTTATAATTGAAAGTTTAAATTAGTCTAACTTACAAATGAAACCCCAAGTCAACTATATATAGAATTTCGATCAAAAAAAGTCCTTACATAAAGAAACAAAATTACAGGTAAATTTTTACACTTGACGAATCTCCCTAAAGAATTTTTCACTGGCAGGGTGGGTGGCCGTTTCGGTCTGCCCCCATCCTATCTTTGTCATTGAATCAGTCATTCCATACGAATTTAATTAACCTCGTTAAAACTACAAAGATCAAACGTTTAATTCGTTAATAGTATTCCAAAATAACTAAATTGTACTATTATAACGGTGAAATATTCGGAAAAAATTTTAAAAAAGAGGAAAATAATCAATGATTAGGTACTCAATCGAAATAGCCGAGCCTGGAGATCTGGCAAGCAGTGAAGGATATCCTGTGATTGCCACCCAAAATGGTGTACAAAGAGCGGCGCGTGAGGACCTCGAAACTGCATTTTCCATGTAACCAAACAGATAAACCAAAAGGACCCACAAAGGAAAAACTAAGGAGCAGCAAAATCCCAATTTAGCCGTTCCAGTAAAGTAGCATATATTTACCCAAAGAGAAGGTTAGGTTTTGGGACAACAAATAGCTCAGTAGCAGAGTTTACACGCCTCTCTTCACCTCACTCATCGCATTGGATCCCGTTTGCATTATCTTACTTTACCCTTACTTTCTTTTTGTTGTTTTTTTTGACTTTTTAACAGTAATATAGAGTGGTGGAATCCCATAAATTACAAATTGAATTATCATTTAGGGCTTGTTTGAGAGAATAGTATGTTTTTTATAATAATTGTTGGTCTTTTTATAAAAGTATGTTATATAAGGCTCTCCAAAAAGCCATTAGTAACATTTGTTGTGAAACTGTCTCGATGTTGAGCTATAGATATAGAGAAATTTTCAAACTTGCTAAAAATCATGTAATTTATTCAATTAAAAAAGGTCTCAACTAGGAATTAAATTTGCGACCTCTTAGTATTGATACGAGTTCAGTACCGATGAACTATAAACTTATTGGCCGTTTTATAGTTAAGTTTAAATAAAGTTTAATTTTCCTCTATTCAATTCTTTTTCTTTATTGTTCACATGTGTCAAAGTTCAATTGGTATTATGAATGGAAAGTGTCCATAATAATTTATCGAAGTTCAATTGTTAGTGCAAAGGAATATTATGAAAGAAACTTTTATGTGAAATCGAAAAGAAAATGCAAAGGTTTAAGCCAACGTGAATCAGTGAATGCATGTGAGAATTGTTTGGGAGACTACACGAGGTGTTGATGAATTTCGTGGAAAGGATGAGAAAAAAAAAAACCAGGGCCGTCTTAAGAATTTTTGGAGCATTAGGCAAAAATGATTTTAGGAGTCTTTTATTAATTATATATATATATATTATTTTACTTTTTTCATTTCTGAAAATTTTCAAGCTGAATAAGAAATTTTAAAAATTATTGGCGCAATGATGACTAATGTATGATATCAATTTAGAATAAGAATACATTTTCTCTGTTTTAGAGAATCGAGCCAAATCATGGTTAATTAATAAACACATAAATTTGGTTAGATAGACATGACGATATATTGGATATCAAAAGGTGTTATCAAAGAGTAAAAAGAACAAGTTTGAAAATGATTGGGCAGTTTTATATGCTTGGATGATTTTTGGGTCGGCTTTATTCTTTTTTCTTGTCTTGGAGTTATTTGTCAGGTATATAATGGAGTATCCCAGAGCCAAGTTGGACAAAAGGAAATATCCCAGTGAAGCTGTAAAGGGTTTTTGTTTGAATTTTTTGTACGTGACCCAAAATGTTTTACTCCTAGGAAAGGGTGGACAAAAATCCAAATGAACTCCATATCGAATTGAATGGAACTGGTTTGATTTGATTGGTTTAATTCATTTGGGTTGGTTAAAATGTTTGGATTTAGATTTTAAATTTGTTCCATTTCTAATTTTGAGTATCAAACCGAAAGGTTCCCCCTTCTTCTTTTTGTGTCGGTTTGATTGGTTCAGCCCAAATTAATCGATCTAGCAAAGGTGTAGAAAAATCCTAAATTTTTAGGAGGTTGTTCTGATATTAATGTCACTCGATGATTATCAGGTTCACCTTGAAATTTGTCCGCTTTGAGTCTGTTTTTGGCTCGTATTATTTTTTTCTTAAAAAATATCTCGATAATTTAAAAGAGAAAAATACTCATAAACAATTATTATACTAAAACTCATAAACAATTATTATCCTGAACTCCTAAATTATGTAAACAGTATATTTATTTAAGTTCTCACATACAAAACCAATTATTACAGATCAGATTTCTTAAAAATTACTAGGCTCACGTAACCGAGATTTTTTTTATTATGCCACCAACAACCTATTCTTAAAAAAATATTTAAGTTGTTTGAAAAGAAGATATTTATAATAGACTCTTGATTTCTTGATTCCTAGATGTAGACACATCAAAACCAAATATCACAATGAGGACCATATTTTTTTCAAAAAAGAAGCTGAAACTGTATTTTTATAGAAATTTTAATTTTAACCGTTCATCGTGTAATCAACGTGGCAAGATCTGATTGATTGATAAGTTCAAAGAGTCATTTATGTGGCCTAAACAGAAATTGGGTCGAGTGGTTCTAGTCTACAAATGATATATAAGAGCTTGTTGGGCAGGCCAGTATCTAGTTTGAATTCATGTCTTTAGCCCATTTATAGTTTTGATTGGTCTCATTTGGGACAGAATAATATGTCTTTTAATATCTCTTTTTCTCTCTTTTATTTTTTTCATCAGCTACCTACTATATATATATATATATATATGCGCGTATGTGCGCATGGGCGGGCATTCGCATTCTCTTGCGCTCACTTGAGAAGAGTTAACCCGAAGTCAATCAAGGGAAAAGTTCGGTCATATCTAACAACCTAAAACTTTAACACGAGATTTTGTAAAGCTAAACTTTGAACAATACCTGAAATTAAATTGAATAAGAAAATTAAAATACAGAATCTATAAAATGACTTGAACTTGCCATACAACTTGTAAACAATTTGAATAAATCTACAAGATTTGATAATTACTAATGCTAAGCAAAAATAAAAAAAAAATAACAATTTGTTTGCCTGGAGTGTGAACCCTTGTCTCTTCTTTCAGCCCATTTTTATACTTGCCCTCAATAACCGACGTGGCAGTTGTGCTTCTGGCATTGAGTTGTCCTTAATCTAGTGTAACATCTCATGTTTCTCCAACTGATGTTTGAGAAATTGCCATTATCGTGTCGAAATTGACGTATCTTCATTGTTTGCGTTTTTCTGTAAGAAACCATTGTGTCTGCCACGTTTTTCCCTTGAGGTTTACTCGTCAAGGTCCTCTTCTCGAGACCTTCCATCATCACTAATAATCCTCTTTATTATATTATTATTTCATTTAATTTCTTATTTTAATTTATCTTAAAATTTAAAGTCAATTTATTTTTCTACTCATTTATTAATATTTTATTAGTAGAGTTCAAAAAAAGTAATGGAGCTCAATAATAACTTCATCTATATGTAGAGCTAGACATGACCACTTTGGAATCGGATTGGTTGTTTGGCCCGGAACTGGACTAGCCCAAACTAGAACAGGAATTGGAATCGCCTAAGCCGCTAAAACCCAGTCCTACTCTAGTTGAAGCTTGAAGGAGCTCTCAAACCATTGAACCATTGGTTAACTAACTATTTGAACCAAGGGTTAATTGGCGGTTCAACCTCCTAAACCAGAGAACCAACACCCAGCTGACCTAGCTCTTATGTCTGTTGCTAACTGTCCAATTGATTACAACATTATTTTAAAAAAAATTAAAAAAGTGATTTGAACTGGACTGAACCAGAACCATAACTGTTGATCAAATCGAACCAAACTGGAACCAAAATCGAATCACCCAAAACCAACTTTGGGCGGTTTGGTTTTGGTTCATCATTTCTTTGAACTTGAATCGTCGGTTCATGGATTGGAATCAGTGGTTCATGAACCAGGGCCATGCCTATGTAGAGCCCCTATTGAGTTCCATATAATTTTGTTAATTTTTATTAATAAAATATTGAATTAGGGAGTTGAGTAATGAGTGAGAGTAATAGTGTTATTAGAGTGGAGTTCAAATTTTGATTTAAGTTGATTGAATAAAATATAAGACTATGTTTAGTTTAGAAAATAGTTTTTTATTTTCTGTTTTGTTTCTATCTTTTGAAATTAAAAATATTTAGAAAGTATGTTAGCTAATCAAAAAAAAATTAACAAATATTTTAGTTTTCCACCTCTTTTTCTAGTTTTCTAAAAAATAATAGAAAATTTTCTCAACTAAACTGCCACTAATATTTTGTGGAGAATTACAAAGAGTAATGTTAGCATTTACTTGTTAAAGAGCACCAAATGCAAATTCTACATATATTTTTAAATTATTACCTTAAATCAACAACGAGTCTTGAGTCTTCCAGTTGTTGTCTTGAATAAGTATTGAAAATGATGAAATAGAATTTAAACAGTTGATAATTTCGATCTCTCTTTATTATCTGCAAAACAAGAGAAGATTGGAGGTCGAAGGGCTTGTTACTAGAGAACACTCAAATGCTCAAGTTAAAAATTCAACGGAGTCTCAATGTATTTTTATGGGAGATAAACATATCCTTAGATATGGTGAGAACTCGTATTTATAGGAATGCTGGAATGGAATATTTTCAGGGAATGTTTCCTCTTCTTAATGATAATTAACTCATTATATTTAATGTCTTCATCTCCTATTTCCAAAATTGACTTCAAAACTGAATTTAATAATGAGAAAATTACACTACACACTCTAAAACCAAGAAAAAAAAAACTTTGTTCCATATAGACAAGCCATTTTTCGTCTGCTCCATATTAAAGACACTATAATTCTGTACGGAGGATTCAAATCTCCCCAGGGAAATCTTTTTTTTTCTTTTAACTTCTTACAATTCAAACCCTCATGTTTTGTGTTTTTATACGAATAGTCCTTTGTTTCATTTAAGTAGTTTCTCGGTTTAAATTACTTTTGCAATTTGGTTTTTTCTTGATTTTTTACTTTTTTTTATTCTTTTGTCTAAAGTAAAAAATAACCTACAATAAACCACATAAAAACCAAATGAACTTTTCATGCACAAAACTATGATAATACTGTTAAAAAGTTGCAATTCATAAAAATACATAGGTTTTGTCTTTTTTATTTTTTGGTTGTCTTTTATTTTTTTGAGAAAATTACACCCCATGTCTTTTTTTGTCATTTTGATTTCACATATGCAATAAGGAGGAATTATATATGCTGTTAAAAAACATTTTGATTTACATTTCACAAATACAACAATTTATATTTAGTTTCTCTCTCCTCAAATCTCCTCTTACCCGACTTTCTTTTTGTCTTCCCTCTTTTCTCCTTCGTCTCCACCTCCCTCCCCCTTCCTCTATCGCACTCTCCTGCACCTCATTCGCCACCTAACCGACACTCTAGCCAACCCAAACTCTGCCACATCTCCTCCCTCCAACCGCCTCCGCCGCTCCACTCGTAATAACCACCAAGATGACGAGGCTACCGTCAATAATAAGGAGACGCTCAAGAAGATCTAGTGCTCGCACACGTGGCATTCCTATGTATTTCGCATCTGAAGATGGGGCTCAAAGTTCAATTCCAAATCACAACTTCCAAGTTCAATGCAGAGTTTTCCAGTTCATTTGAAACTCCTGCACATTGACTAGTTCTATCTATAGCATATGTTAGATATAAACTATAATTGGTGTACCTATATTGCTTATTTCAATAAGAACACTAAATTATATATGTTTAATGCTTTGACATGCTTCTGTAGATTCATCGTATGCTTATGAAGAGGAACCGGAGAAGGCCTAACTTCATGGTTCATTAATATTTTTTGTTATCATTTTGTTGTTATACTTGTTTATACTCGTGTTGTTCTTGATTTGTACTTATTTTTTTAGGCATTTTGTTGGTTGTGTACTCATTTTGTAGGAATTTATCCTTCCAAACTAAAAATGTTGAGTTTTACTCACTGTGTGCTCGCCTTTTGTACTCTCTTTCTTCTTGATTTGTTCTCATAAAAAAATAAAATATTTGTACTCGCTTTGTATTTGCTTTTGTATTATTTTTGTACTCATAATATTATTTTGACTTGTCCTCACTTTTTGGTGGTGTTTATTCTCATTATGTTCTCATTTTGTTATTGTACTTTATTTGTACTTATGTTGTTATCGGTTTAGACTCATGTTGTTCTCACTTTGTACTCACTTTTAACTATTCAAAAAGTTTAGTAAATATGTGGTCAATTTTCTGAGACGTGTTAACACGCAGTCAAATTGAGGCATTTTTGTGATCATTTATTCCTTGTGTCCTTTGTTGGTAAGTTTTTTACATCATGTTGTTTTTGTGAATCTTGCCTTTTCTTTGTTGTATATTTGTATGCTTCTCCCTATTCTTGTAAAGTTTTTATATAGTTTTTAAAAACCACACCATTTTTTTTAGTTTTTATTCTTTTTTTTTAGTTTTCAATTGTTTTTTCGGCTTTCATTCGTATACAATATTTTTTTTGATCCGTTGTTAAAAGTTTTTATTCAGTTTTTTTATAGTTTTTTTTCCTATTGTCATTATTTTTATATATTACAAAAAAAAAAGAAAGATAACAAAAGGAAATTAGAAAAACTATTTAATACCAAGAATGAACCAAATAAAACTTAAAAACAAAACAGGTTAAACACACACACACACACAAAATTGTAATTCTAAAATATACATAGGATTTATCTTCTCTACTTTTTGGTTGTCTTTTAGTTTTTTAAAAGTTTCTTTTTTATTTTTTAAACATAAACTGGCTTTCGGTTTAGTTTTTTTTTATTTGGTTTTCAGTTAGTCTTCTATTTTGGTTTTTATTTTTTTATAATATTTTTTTTGTTTTGCGCTTTTAAAAAATGAACTCAATTTCCCCGTATGATTTCATGCATAAAATTTTTCATTTCAGTTTTAATGTGGTGTTTTTTTGGCTGCAATATTTTTTGGGATATTGAAAAAAGAATATACCAACAAAAAAAGATAAGGTGAAATAAAAAACTAAAAGAATAATTTAAAAATAAATAAAAATTTAAGACACAAAAAAAGAATAAAACAAAATAAAAAACAAAAAAATTAAATATGAAAAATTCTGGACATAATTGAAAAAATAGTTAAAAAAGAATAATAACTAAAGCGAAGAAAAAAGGGTGATGTGCAAAAATAGGCAAGAAAACAAAAGCCATTTCACAAATATAACAACATTTGAAAAACATACCAAAAATGAAAAAGGGGAATAAAGTATTCAGAAATACATCAGTTTAACTTCGTGTTGATCACACGATCAAACTGTTAACCGCGCTTTGACCAACCATTTAAGCCAACCGGAGTACAACCGGTTGAAAGAGTACAACCCGAGTATAGAGTACAACTGGAGTACATGTGGAGTACAACCATAGTACATAGCAGTGTTATGAATGCTCTGTTGACCATCAAAGAACAAGTACATATGGAGTACAACCCGAGTACAAATAGTGTTAATGAAGGCTCTTTTGATTAGTATACCCGAGTATATGTAGAGAACAACGCGAGTACAATTAGTATAACAACAAAACTGAAACTCTTTTGACTAACATAACCGAGTACATGTGGAGTACAAAACAAGTACAAACAACAAAAAAAGAACAAAAATACACAACAAAATACCAACAAAACAGATTATAAAATCAAAACCTTTATGTTTTCTTTGTTATTAGAGTACAACACGAGATTAGATCAAAACGAGTACATTAAGAGTACAAAACTGATTTAGTAATTGGTAAACTCTTCTCTCTCCTTTCTAATATTTTTCATTCACACATGCTATATAATAGCAAGCTCACACAATGAGTACAATTCACTAAAAAAATGCTCATATAGTCAATACAAGTTTTTTGAATTTTTCTATAACGAGAAAAGAAAACATTAGATCAAAACAAGAAGAAAAAACTAGTACATAACGAGTACAACACAAAGTTTTTTAGAAATTTCAGATTAGTCCTTCTTCTTCCAATCTAGAAACCCTAGTTGTCGCCTTATATATTGACGTCGCCGCTCTCACTCATCTCTCGCCGCCCCTGTCACATCAAGGGCTCTCTCTCAGTCATCACGTCGCTCTCCCTCTCTCATATTGTCATTTGTGTCACACAATCTCTCTCTTTCTTAGTTGCGTCACGTTCTCTTCCTCACTCTCATTCGCTTTATGGTGGAGGAGGGAGGAAAATAGAGGGAGCTCAAAGGAAGATCAATGACGAAAGACGAAAGAAATGGGATGAAGATCTTAATAGAATTGCATCGGAGGAGGAGGCCAGGTGAGAGAGAAAGTAAAATCAGAGAGGAGATGAGGAGGATGATGAGGAGGAGAGGGAAGCGAGGAGAAGAGATAGGTAAAGGAGGAGAAGGACGAGAGAAGGACAGATTAGTAGAGAGCAAACAATGAAAACGTAGAAGAAGAAAAGAAGAGATAGAGAGAGGAAAGAGAGAGGGATGTGAGTTTGAAGAGAGAGAAAAAGAAAAAAATTGTATAAATATTGTGTTATTGTTGTAATAAAAAATAAAAATGTTTTATATTATATATTATAATGTTTTAAGTTGTATTTGTGGAATCAAAATAGGAAAAAAGAGCATGGGATGTAATTTCCTCAAGAAAAAATAGGGATCTAATTGATAAAAAATGAAAAAAAAAAATAAAGTTTCCATGCGAAGGTGCTCACCTCCACACAAAAAGAGAGAATACCACTTTCGGCCAAAACCAAAAAGGTTTTGTGCATACGTATGCAAGGGCGGAGGTAGGGGTGCGCGGAGGTATGCGATCGTCCTCCCCTGCTTCCTGGGAACACCTTAAAATAGATTATGCTGTCAGTCTGGGCAGCATATAGAGTTACAATATGAAGATGAGGCATATGCTTATCTTTTGATTGTTTTGTCTATTTCAACAAAATTCTTCCCACATGTACCTATATTTATCCTGTTTCAATACAACATTTTTAGACTAATTAATTATAGAGGAAATTACACCAGTTGCCACTTTTTTTCTTTCATATTTCACATTTGCAACATTGAAAAAAAATCTAATTTCTATAATATAACAAATTTTATTTTTAATTTACACAATAAAACAATATTAATATCCTTTTTTAGTTTCTCTCTTCTTACTCACCCTCTCTTTTGTTCTTGTCTCTTTCTGCTTCTCTCTCTCTCTCTCTCTCTCTCTTATGTAACCTTTCTTCCCTTCCTCTGTGCTCTTTGCTCCTCCGTCGCCCTCTCTTTTCACACTTCTTCATTGATGGCTCGTTTCGAGTTTGGCGTCTGAGATCTGCGTGATGGGGCTTTAGGAAATCGGCCTTCATCGTTGTTCCCTCTCTCTCTTCGTCACTCCTCTCTAGCTTTCTTTTTTCTATCTTGCTTTGATTTTTGTTTATGTGTTTCTTTGATGGTTTTCGGTTTTTGCATATTGATATTGACAGAAGAAGACGAAGACTACTGAGGAGGAGATCGCAGAAGGTCAGAATCAAAAGTCGAAGAGTGAGGCTGCGGAGATGGTGGGAGGTCGGAATCGGAAGGCGAGAAGGACAAGGGAGATGAAGAAGACGACAGTTGGTTATCGAGAATGAGATCCTTGTGATTGCTCAGAGGGAAAACGACGTTGTTTAAGGTAGAAGAAGAGGAGTCTCTGATGACGACCATTAACCATTGCTTGGAGTTGGATTTAGGGGTGGGACTTATTGAGTGGAGGTGGAGGCGTTGTTTTAAATGCTCTATTTGTGTGGAGATTTGAATGCTTGAAGGGTTTGAAAGGAAGGAAGAGAAGAAGGATTCCAGTGATGGAAATTACAACTTAAAACATTTACCAATTACTAAATCAGTCTCGTACTCTTAATGTACTCGTTTTGATCTAATATTTATGATTTACTCTCATTTTTTGACTTTGTACTCCACATGTACTCATGTTGTACTCGAATAACAAAGAAAGCATAAAGGTTTTGGTTTTGTACTCTATTTTGTTGGTGTTTTGTTTTATATTTTTGTTCTTTTTTTGTTGTTTGTACTCGTGTTATACTCCACGTGTACTCGATTATACTAGTCAAAAGGGTTTCAATTTTGTTGTTATATTAATTGTAATCGTATTTTTCTCCACTTGTACCCAGTTATACTAGTTAAAAGAGTCTTCATTAACACTAGTCTGTACTCGGATTGTACTTCACATGTACTCGATTTTTGCTGGTTAACAGAGCTTCATAACACTACTCTATACTCGGGTTGTACTCTGTATTCGAGTTGTACTCTTTCTCTCTGGTTTAAATGGTTTGATCAAAGCGCGATCAATTTTTTAACGCATGATCAACTCACGGTCAAATTGTTATATTTGTGAATATTTTATTCTGTGTTTCTATTTTTGATAAGTTTTTCAATTAGCGTTGTATTTTAGAAATTGTTTTATGTTTTGTTGCCCATTTTTGTACATCACCCTTAATTATATATATAGTAACTCAAAAAATATTATTAATTGTTCTGCATAATTTTCCTTACCTTTCTCTTGTCATTCAAGCATGCTCTCTGCAAGTATATAATTCGGAGTTACTATGCACAGAGAAAGGATTAAAGGGAAGAAGAAGAAGATGGAGGAGGGGAGAGAAGAAAGAAAATGAGAAGAGGAAGATATATAGTGCTTAAAAGACAATGTAGACTTGAAAAATGAACCAGCTAACTAGCACTATTTGTACAAAATAATTAAAATAAATCATATATAGGTACATAGAATAATTAAGTGCCACCTAAATGGTTGGGTATGGTATATTAAATACGCAAATTGGTATTTTTAGTATTATCTTTTCAAGCGTAGTTATTCAAGAATCAAGACTGTTATTTTAGATGTGATTTTCTGCTACAATATTAATATATTAACTGTTAAGAAAATGTTGTAGTTTAATATCGCCCACTCGTTTTACGATTCCTAGCTTCGCTATTAATACGTAGGTAATTAAAAAATATTTTATAGATGTTTTTATAATTAACCCTAATAATCTCTTTGGGTCTAATGGGCTTTGGCCCATACTTCATCAAATACATAGTGATAATTACGTCATTTCAACAAAATTTTGCAAAATGAGCTCTTTACGAACTGGGTATGTTTATTATAAATATATTTTACAGCATTTTTATCTTGTATAATTATAATTTTCATATTCACGGATATAAATTTTTAATTCACGGACTCTTATTTATATGTTAAAATATTGTTGATATATTGTTGGTGTTGTTTTGTGTTTTAAAAAATTAAGTCTTCTTATTTATATATTGTTTATATATGTTTATATGTTTGTTTATATGTTATTTTTATGTTTATATTAATTTATATATTGTTTATAAATAATATTCAACTCAACTTTGATCAATATATAAATATGAAATAATATATAAACAACATATAAATAAATTCATGTATTTTTAATTTTTATTTGTTTGACCGTACGCTTGAAATTTTGGATAGTATGGGTTGGAATTTCGAAACTGAGCCTTGTAATTCTGTAAATTCTTATTCAAGAGTTCGCGTATCCCCAAATACATATCAAACTAGTCATAGATGTAATTGTTAAAAATAGTTAATAAATAATAATAACAACAAATCTAATGACTTCTAACTTCAAACAAGAATTCTCTTTTTCCACGTTATAAATTTTATTCCACAAAATTACACTGTCAATTTAAAGGTGTTTATTAGTATGATAGCAAACAACTTTATCATATTGCATATTAGTAAATATAATATTGTATAATTAATTTAAAAGAAGTAATACATAAATTTAGAGTACCACATTTATAGTTCATTGATACTAAAATTAACTCCAGCACTAAAGAGTTATGGGTTCGAATTTTGGTTGGAGCAAATAATATGACTTATAAAAGAACATATAGTGTGACAACCCAACCCTAAACAACCATAAATGACATACATATATTGGTACATGCATTACATATGCATTTTCATGCTATATAGTCTATTCTTTATAATTTGAATTTAGATGCAAAGATAAATATTTAAGAAATTAGTTGGTAAATAGTAGTTAAGTACAATCGTGTCACGACAAGTGCCGATTAAAAATATAATATTGAGATTATAATTAAAATTACTCTAAATTATGTCAAATAAGGTTAGAATGAAATAAAAAAATCAAAGTTGAAAACAAAATGTGCATAAAGTATAATTAAAATGAGAAGAAATAAGTAAATGAGATAAAAATAAAAACTAACAAATCCACATATGTATGTGAAGATAACTCTCACCCAAAATTTAACACATAAGCAAAATTATCACAGTCAAAAGCAGTTCATGACTTCAAATCTTAAGTGAACCTGTACATTTATCAAACAAATTAAGTAAATAAATAGAAAAAATAATAAAAGATAATGGTGGAATTTGCTTTTTTTTTTTGTTGATAAGTGTAAGATGTTCACTTAAGATTTAAAGTCAGGGACAACTTTTGACTGTACTAATTTTACTTGTGTTAAATTTTGGGTGAAAATTATCTTCACATATGTTTGTAGATTAGTTAGTTTTCATTTTTATTTCATTTACTTATTTCTTCTTATTTTAGTCCCTAATTTATTATACCTTAAACACATTTCATTTTTCATTTAGGTTATTTTATTTCATTTTAATTTTATTTGACACAATCTAAAATAATATTTTAATTATAATCTTAATATTATACTTTTAATCAGCACTCGTGACGACACTATTGTACTTAATTACTATTTATTAACTAATTCTTTAAATATTTATCATTACATCTAAATTCTAATTATAAAAAATAGACTGTATATCATAAAAAAATATATATAATGCATGTATCAATATATATATGTCATTGGAGTATCACATATAAAATGCTAAATAGAAACACCATTAAACAATATAGAATGCTAGTTTGGTACACTCAACATAAACAACTGAAATTTAATCCTGTTAGGTTATCTAATTGTTTTAAGTATACAATTACATTCCTTAATCTTTTATACATCATTTTTGCCCACTCAAGGATGATCGTACTCTTTAGTACTAATGAGCTACAAATTCATTAAATTATAATAGTAGAGTCCTAGTAATCAAATTAAGAGCTTAAAACAATTTTTAGCGGTAGAAAAAACAAGTTAGAATACCAGGAAAGCGAAAAAAAATCAAAGCAAGAAAATATGGAGATAGGTAAGAAGAGCGGTAAAACAATTGGACGCATAGAAAGAACTCCAGTCCCCGAACTCTTACTTTTAATCTTACCCTTTTTCTTTTTTCTTTTGTCATATGAGTGAGCACCTGCAAAATTTCCGAGAGAAGGCAAGGAAAGGGAGGAACTTAAGGAAATCCTTGGAATGGGAGGGGTCGGAAAGACTGCAATAACTCTCTGTTAGTAATGACACCTAAAAAGGAGTTTATTTCGCCGTCTTTCCGACTCACCCATTCCCAAGACAGCCTCAAACCCCATCTTCCTTTCCTTCTTCCCTCTATACATGAGATTTTCTCATCAGTTGTTGCTAAATAGTAAGGACGATGCTGTTATTTATATTGGTGGGAGATGCCGTGTTTACAGGTTCAAAGGCGCGTTGTGGAAAAAATAATGCTTGTGATGGTCCCTCTACTCAAATCCTTTATGCTTTTGCAGGACCAGATTGTGAGAAATTTCATTATGCTTTAGACAAGCGTCTCATTTCCTGGCATCTTCCCTGGTAAAGAAAATCTTTGATAGATCACTTTCCCATCCTTTCGTACGACTAAGGTAGTAAATTATTTATGATTAATACATTTTTAAGTTTCAAGAGCAATTAAGCTCAAAATGACGATATTTATTTTGGAGATTAAAGGATTTGATAAAGTGGCAAATTTGAGTCTTTAAAGTTAAAAAAATCAAAGTTTCTTAAATGGTAAGAGAGAAATCAAATAATCCACTTGAGATTAAATGAAAAAAATTAAAAAAAAAAACGATTCTTGAAGAACCACTCAATAAAGATTAAATATTTAAAAAAATTAAAGTGTGTTTTAGGAAAATAAATTTTATAATCCTCCTCTAATTGGAGGGTTTCTTTACGATTTTTTTTAAAGAACATTGACCTTTTCAAACTCCCAAGTATTTCACCTCCTCGGATACCAAATGACTAGTTGAATGACGTTCAATAATTTAATTTTTTTAAAGAATGCACACGTTAGAAGACAAAATTTAGACATTTTTAATGCACTAATTTATTTTAAAATTAATAAATTTATCACATTAATAATTTATTTAACAAATTATATCTCTCCAATACACTAATTTTTCACTAAAATTCATAATCACTTCACTCATTATTTTATTTATTTATAATATTTAAATTATAATAAAAAATATTTATTTAACATAAATATTTTGTGAGTTAATATTTAAATCAAAAATATTATTTTAGTAATTATAGTATATAATATTTTATTTTAATAATTATTTAATTTAAAAATAATAATTTTAGTGAAATAAAATTTAATTTTTAATTAAATAAATATTTAAAATATAATTTAACTCGAAAATTAAAAATTAAGCATTTACAATGTAATTTCATTAATAAAAAATTATAATAATATCTAAATATTAATAACAAAATATTAAACATAAATATAACTAAAATGTTTATAGAAATATTGTGTGAATTATTATTTAAGTTAAAATGATATTTTAAAAATATATAAAATAAAAATTGAATTATTAAAAACAAAGAAAAGAAAAAAGAAAAGGAAAAGAAAAGACAATAAATGAAAAAAATAAACCAAAGGAAAGAAGAAAAAAAAAAGCCCAACCGTCGGGCAAAAGACCAACCTTTCCCTGTGTCAGAAAAGTGGAGGCACTAACCCTCACTATTGATGCTATCACTCTCAATTCTTCCATATTTCACTAATTTAGTAATATTTCGATAATGTAATTCAATTAATACTTTAACTTTGTTGCATGTGTTGGTAGTAGATTGTTTACGATTCAATAAAAACTTTAAAACTAAAGTTTAATATACTATATTTATTATTGATCAATTATCCTAAGAGTTATTATATTCTTTAGACTAACAATTAGATAGTGATTTTGTCCTTCAAAAAGTCAAAATAAGAGAATAATATTTATAAGTAATCATTAATCTCAACTTATAGTTGATGCGGTAATCATGACATAACAATAACCACGATGTTCCATTGTATTTTCCCTTGACGCTCACTGCACCAATTGTTGCGTGCTGTATTGTTCATTTTAAGTTGACAATGTGCTCTTGTGTTTTAATCTATTAGAAAATGTCTTAGTGGTTAAGAGATGAAAATGTGTTTAGGCGAATTTTAATCTCAATTTATAAACATATAAAAATCATGATATAATAATTACAGCCTGTATAGATAGGGTCGAGAGATTGAGAATCCATTAGTAAAGAATGAGTTTGAGTCGGATCGAGGTCAAGAAACTGATGGTTGCAAGGAGTTAGAATGGTATTCAAAGGGACTATCAAACAGCAATCCTTGAACTCATTCATCGACAGTAAAAAGCCCTCATCGAATAGAACTTCAATGACACGACACATTTCATGAATCTTGACTCCCCAAGAGTGCAATGGCAGGGTCGCTTCTCCCATGCCATCACTGTGGCCAAATAGATAGGAATAGATCAACTGATCAAGTTGAAAACAAAAGGATACATTTGAAACCACATAGAATCTCTATTATCCGATCATGTTGTCCAGTTTTACAAAAAATTGTGTACTAATGCCTCTCAGAAGGCTATGCAGTGGAGAGTTCCTTGGTTCATTTGCTGAATTCAGTTAATCTGGAAGAGCAAAATTGGGGTTTGGTGAAAGAAGTTTAAACGAGGAGATCAAAAGTGCATTATTCTGTGCAATCCTCAAGAAAATCAAACGACAACTCATCAATTATGGAATTCTGAATGGAATTAATAAATCGAGGAGAGTCACTTACCAGTACGACATCTTGAAATCCTTGAGCTAAAGTCGTCAATGCTTTGATTGTTGACAATAAAAAGCCCCTTAATTCTGAAACTTGATTTGTAGACAAATTAAATTCCAACTCGTGTTGTTATATCTGTAAATTATTATTATTTTTTGTGGTGACTAACAATAATTCCTTTTCTAGAACATTCAACCGATTCAGTTTCTGTACATTTTGAAGTAAATTCAATCATTTATTTAATTACTCGTTAATTATTTTTATTTAGGATGCTTTCCGAGAGAAATAGGTTCAATAACTGAAATAAACTTTGAATTTATTTCTTTTTTTTTTCTGTGATTGAATTAATTTCTTTCGTTTTTTGGTCAATGAATTCATTTCTTTCCAATTGCTAGTAAATCTTCTTTAAAAATAAATCTACGGTTTATTAAATTTATAAATTCGAAGTCGTGTAAAAAAAATAAAAGATATGTAAACAAATAAGTATAACTAAAAGATGTTTCAATAATTAATTCTCTTTTAACTAGCTCCCTTTATATAGTTTCAGGTTTTTTTTTTGAAAATAAAAAATAAACAATACCATTATTGGCATCTGCTAACATTCTCGTTCAAGATTTCCCAGTTTGATTGTTTTCAGAAAAGAATCTAGTTACCTCTTTACCATAATTTGTTCATTCTTTCTGTACCCCAAAAAAGGAAACTGTTTCAGTTCAAAAAAAGAAAAGAAACTGTGAAATTCTTCAAAAACACTACAGATTTTAGACCAAGAAGAAGAAGTCGATTACTAGATCAAGTTAACGCCAGATAAGTTTATCAGTTCTCAGTGGCTCTTCAGATCTTCTAACATTCCAACTCCTATGTTTCGGCTCATAAATCTTTCGATTGTTTGGACCCAACAACGTTAACCACCAGGCGTCTCATAGGATCCATGTTAAATTCGGATCTAACCAAAATGATTTAAAAAAAGGTTAAATAAATAAATTGAATAGATATGTCCAAAAGATGATCCAGATCTAATATTTTTCAAGCTTTTTTTTTTTCTGAAACTAAACCCTTCTATTATTAGTAAGACATATTGATAAACCAAAATAGAGAACTTACCAACGTAAGCTCACCGGCTATCGTAAGACAAGTGGTGGTGGTGGTGGTGGTGGTGGAGAGAAGGGTGAGGAAAGGAAGAACAAGAGGAAATCATCGGCATGGGCGGAATTGGCAAGAAATTAGCCAACAAGTTTTCACCAACATCTTGCCAATCTTCCCATGTCCGATAACTTCTTCAAGCTCCATCCCTTTCTCTCTTCTCTCTCTTTCTCTCTCTAAGAGCTTCTGGATCCAGACATGGAGTGACTAGAGAGAAGGCTGGATGTTAGGATTAATATACACGTTTTCTTACGCAAGAACACTTGGCCACTATAAAGCCAAAAAAGTCGTGGATCCCTTAATGTCACTTTGTCCTTATCGTTTTCTTATTGCTATTTTCTATTGCCCCGAGACGCACTCCATTCAATGGTTGTAAACTGTTTTATCAAAAGCATCTCCAACGGGCGGTACTTTTTATTTTAATGGATAATTTTTGTATGAATAAAGTGTGTAATCATAATATTTACAAAATTTATATATAAAAAAATTAAATATTTTTATTTATTTTTTTAATTATTATAAAATTTAAATATTTTTATTTTTATTTATATTTAATAATATTTAATATTAAAAATATTTATTTTTATTAACATAATAAATTAATATAAATTTAATATTTAAAAATATATATTTATATTAAAAATAATTAAATTATAAATAAAAAATTTTAATAACTTGTAATGCATGTGAAAAAATGTTAGTATTATTAATAAGAAAAAAAAATTTAACTCCTTTTTAAATTTAACTCTTTATTTTATTAAGACTAAAAATATATTTAAATATAACAAATAAATATGGTATAAAAATGTATAATAAAAAGTATAATAGACTCGTTACATATAATCAGTAAAACTCATTATCTTTTTTTTTTGAGATAAAGAGAGAAATAAAAAAGAAATTTAAACAAATACTATTTATTATGAAGAGAATAACCAAAACATATATAAATTTATGGATATAGAGAATTTTTTTTGATACTTTTGTCCCTCTTATTTATTCATAAATATTTTTAAGTCTTTTTTATAAGTATTTAATAATTATTTATAATTAAAAAATTAAGTGAAAAAAGAATTTATACCTTAGTCAATCAACGGTTTCAGAGTGTCTTTGTAGGAGTGTTCTTGATCTACCATGTTTATTCATGTTAATTAACAAATACCTTATCAGCACTAACGTAATTTGCTACATATAAAAAACAGATTAGTATGTAATACCAATCAATAGTTCACAATTGGTAAGGAGTGTCCATTAATTCAATGGAATAAAGCAAACAAATATTAAATTATACTACATATATCTATTCACGTATAGATATATTTTAGCATTGGTCAATTTTAATATTTTAGTTTCTTAATTATATTCTTCAAAGTTTAAAATTTAATATTATTATTAAATTACTATCTTCCTCTCTATATATAACTCAGTGTATCTCATGCTGAAGTTTAAGTATATTTTTTTTCTTACTTTTATACAAATTTTATTTATTATTTTAATATATATATTTTATATTTATATGCTCAAAATTCTTTTTGAAATTAAGTATGTATGTTTTTGCTTTCAATTTAATATATTATTTTCGTGCACATGCTTATTTAAATTGTGTTCCTCTTATCAAGGAACTACAAAATATTTCATTGAGAGAATGAAAGTATATGTTCCTTTTTTATTTTTTTTTTCAAATATAGGATTGAAGGTGTTTTGGCTTTTCTTGATTAAAAAAAGTGTATTAACTCTTAAATAAAATATTTCATAATATTAAAAAGTATATTCGACTTATAAAAAAATTAAACATATTCAATTAAGTTTTTCATTATATAATTTTTTTAATTTTTTAAAGGTGTATATTTGTATAAAAATAATTAAATTATAAATAAAAAATTTTAATAACATGCAACATAAAAGACTAGTTAATATAAAGATTAGGGCTGACAATTTTCGAAACGACCCGATTACACGACTCGACTTAACACAAAGTTAAACGGGTTTAGGTTGACCATAAATAGGTTCGGTCATAAACGGGTCACACGAAAAAGAACGGGTTGAATGGGTTCAACTGAATCCGTTCAACCCGTTTATGACCCGTTCAACCCGTTTACTTAATCGGGTTAAATAGATTAACGGGTTACTCAACGCGTTTACAACTCGTTTACTTAATTTCTTTTATGAAATATTTAATTTATTATTCTTCTTATATGTGTTGATATATGTATATATATGTGTTGCATTATATAGGTGCAGAGAATAGATATATGAAGATTATTAAAAATAATAGTTATTTTTATGCATAATTAAATTTATTAAAAAAGATTGTTTCATATTTTATGTTGAAAATTATAACTTTTTAATGGACATTGTAATTTTAGTTATTTTGTATTTGATTACATTTATTTAAAATATTATTGTGTTGGTAAATATTATAAATAAATATTTATTATTTTAGTGGAAGTCATTTTAGTGCTAATTATGTATTTGTTTATATATTATAAATAAGTTAAACGTGTTAAATAGGTTAAACAAGTTTTATTGGGTTAAACGGGTTAACTCGTTACACATGACCTGTTAACAATAAACGGGTCGTGTCCGGGTTGGCGTTAAACGAGTTTGGATCATAAACGAGTCAATCCTTTTAAAATTCGAGTCATAAATAAGTTGACTGTTTTAAACACGACATGACCCGAATTGCCACCCCTTAATAAAAATAGTAGTGATAATTACGTCATACACCACAAAATTTGTGCCGTACAGACTGTGTATGTTTATTATAGATACACTTTATAGTATTTTTTTTCTATGTGGTTGTACTTGTCAAATTTACAGGTATAATTTTTAAATTCACGAACTGTTCTTTATATTTGTTTATAATTATTTATATGTATTTATATTTGTTTATATGTTATTTTATATATATTTATATATAAAAAATGTAAACAAATATAAATATATATAAACAAATATAAACAACTATAAAAATATAAATGTGTAAATAATATTCAAAGTATGGCATAAAATGTAATTTTAAAAAATTGACTCTATGTGTGTGTAATTTTAGAAAATTTGGTTGGTAGCACTTATAATTTAAAAAAAAAATTGTCAAAATATGATAAACTGACAACATAAATTTAAAAATTATAATTATAGAGAAAGTCTATTTATAATTGACCCAAGATAGTATTGGAGATGCTATAAAGGTATAGTATCCAAGAGCAGTTTTTTACAGGCCACGGCGGTGTTTCAGCCTGGATATCTGCAATAGGCTGGACAAAAACATTTGGGCCTAATGTGAATGTGGTAACCCAGCACCTTCTTCTACGCTTAACTTTCAATTCCTAAGGACGTTAGTTCTCTTGGAACTTGGAAGAAGCTTAGAACTAGTTTGCTTATGACAAAACAATAAGCAGCCTATTCTTAACCATTGTTTGAACTCGGAAGAAACACAGAGTTCTCGTGGTAATTATGCAATACACTTAGAAAAATTTATAATATTTATTTGAAAGAGTTTAACTTTTATACTGAATTAAAATTTAGAATTCGGTTTTTGTCATACACTAAACATATTTTGAGGAATAGAAACACGCTTGAAACATATTGCACAAATACCAGATTTTTAATTGATTGAGAAATTGACTGAGAATTTCACGATATTTTCACGAGAAATTATTTTTTTTGCAGAAAAAGATGAATTCCAAGGGAGAATGAAATCTGATTTTTTAGAATATATCAAGTAATATCTAAATGTATTCAAATCACAATTTTTATATATAAAATTTAATTTATTAAATTTTATATATAATATTTTTTAAAATTAAATGTCTTCAAATTACAAATTTTAATATAATTTTACATTTTTGCTGATATTCTCCAAAATCTATTTAAATCTCAAGTTTTTATATAATTTTTTATAGTATCCAAATGTATGTAAATTTTAATGTTTATATAATTTTTTAGTCTCCAAAAATATCCGAATGTATCCGCAAGTCTCAAAAAATATATCCAAATTTTAATTTTTATATAATTTTTTGATTCTAAATGTATCCCAAATATATACGAATGTATCCACAAGTCCCAATTGTACCCATTTTTGTACAAACTTAATATAATTTTTTCAATCAATCAATAACAACAATCTAAACAAACACAATTAAATTATTTCTCACTTTTAACAATAATAAAACAATTATTGAAAACTGAAATATACTAGGATTTTAATAGTTTTGAAAGTTGGGTGCATAATTGTAATATCCCTCAAGTTTCGATCAATTCTATGTAGTGTTTCGACCAATTCTGACAAGTTCTTTGATGGAATTTCGAATGGTCTTAGTTCAATTCCAATTTGAGCCTCAAATGATTGAGGCGAATGCTTGGGTATTTGAACATGTCTAAGAATGTTTAAGATGTCATTTTTGTAAGGTTGGGTCCTGTCGGGCATTGGGAATGATCCGATGCATGTTTGGAAGCGAGGCAAATCGAAGTAGGCTATCTGAAGCATTATAAAGTACGTTGCAAGTTGTAGAACGCACATTGTCTAGAATTTCATTCACAACATACATTGTGAGAAGACAACACACGTTATCTAGGAAGGAAGATAATCAACGTACGTTGCGTGTTTGTGACGCACGTTGTGCTGCTACGATTTCAGAACAGAAGCTACTGGAAGCATTTTTTTACCACAACAACGTACGTTGTACATTTTTATGACGTACGTTGTGACACCAAGATGTATGTTGTATGAGACAATAACGTATATTGCCTTTGTAAATATTAAGACTATGCGTTTCAATCCGTGCTAGTTTTTAAACCCCAAAACTTGACCCATTTTGCCTGAAAAGGTCATTTTTCATTCTCTCTCAATTTTAAATCGATTCTCTCTGCCTCTCATTGCTTCCCCAATGTTCCTAAGCATCTCTAGAAGTACGATTTCAGTTCCAATCACTCATTTCCATCCATTTCATGCCTTTAATTTCTAAAATCATATTTAGGCCAAAAATGAAATGTGTTTCAAATTTTGGATGTTTCTGTTGAAATGGATGTTGTAGGTTGTTAGATTATGTTTGTTTGATGTTAGATTAACATGAATCAAGCCTTGAATCAAGAGATTTGATGAGTTATTGACTGATCTAGGGTTTAGTTCAGGTTTGAGCCAAATGTTGGTGATTTTGAGTTATTTTGGAGAAACCAATGATAGATTTGAGTTCCTGAGGTGAAATCCACTTGTATGGGTGTTTGGATTTAATTTTTATCGGTTGAATCGAGAGTTCCGTATTTTTTAGAATAAGTTTTTGTTCTCAGTAGTTTTGTAAATTTCTGAAAAGTCTCAATGAGATTTATAAATTTTTGGAAACCTCGATTAGATTTGAAATTTTTGGAACCTAAAGAAAGTCTAAATTTGTAATTTTGGAAAACTTGGAATCTAGATTTGTAATTTTGAGAAAATAAGTTAGAATTGTGATTTCAGAGAGTTTAAGGACTCTTTTGGGAATTCTGACTACATGGAATAAACGTTTGTATATTCTGGAACTTGAGGGACTAATTTATAATTTTATGAGACCCGATGACTAAAATGTAATTTTACAAAATTCGGGGATCAAATCGTAATTTTACATAGGTTCCAATTTTTGGGGCGTAAGTGCTAGATCTTTGATTGAAATAGGATTTTTGACATCGATGGCATTTGAGTCAACATTTTCATTTTATGCATATTAATTCATTGCCACAGTTACCGTGTTTGATCTATTTGTAAAATGTTTTGTTTCAGCTCAGTTCGAATTCCGAGGTGATCAGCCATCGATCGGTGTTCAATGATTCGGAGTTTGGAAGCTCGGCATCCAGGTGAGTGAATGACAACTTCAGACACATAGGATGCGTCTCTTTAGATTATATGTTTTTGATGTGCTATCACCATGACATGTAAATTGGAATTATTAAAGGATTGAAAATCCTAAAATTTGGTCTATGTGAGGACTTGTTTGGTTAGATTTTTTTTTGGAAAGAGTAATGGTCCTCTATATTTGAAAGGTTTTGCACTTTTACGGAAGTTAAAT
The DNA here is from genome assembly GCA_948243855.1 of Flueggea neowawraea. NCBI lineage: Eukaryota > Viridiplantae > Streptophyta > Magnoliopsida > Malpighiales > Phyllanthaceae > Flueggea > Flueggea neowawraea. Next base: position 30,309 of record CAODLS012111814.1, read on the forward strand.
TGTTTTGAGAAATAAAATAGATTAATTTATATTATGTTTCTTTGGTACGCTTATGAAGTATGTTTGAAACTTTCTTTTTGGGTAAAACATTTGTCTGCTATGCATGTTGCTTGTTGCAAAATGCTATCCTTTGTTTTCGAAATAAATAATTTTATTTCGGCTATTTTGAAATACTGCTTTGATATAGCCTTGGGGCAATACTATTATGATTTGGATTTTGGATCCATTATAGGATACAACCTAAAGGGCTATCCTGGTGCCTTAATGGCCATGTATACGATTCGATGACTTAGTGGCTATGTTTGCCTTAGTGGCTATATATTCGTCTTAGTGGCTATACTCGCCTTGTGGCGTTACTTGCCTAGATGGCAACATGGTGCCTTTGTTGCACAACAATTGTTTTTGAGATTTCAGGAAAACCAAAGGTTTGACTTCTGTTTGAAAGGTTCAATAAAATGAAAGTGGGTATCCGTACCTTGCTTTGAAACTTCTAATAACCTATAAGGGTTTTATGAAGGATTTTATCTTGCTTTGAAAGCATGTTGATTTTGATCAAGTTTGGAAAATGTTTTTAAAGATTTTGCTAACACTTTTGATGGTATGAGTGCATGTGTATGCTTTGTCTGCGAATGGTTTCAACACGGTTTTTGAAACGCTAGTATGTACATAGCGTGTATATCTATAGACATATCTTTGTTATATCTGCATGTGGTATTTTCGAACTGTTTTCAAAACAGTCTTATGAGGCACGTATGAGGCAATCTGGGGTGTTATCCATCACTAGGTTTGATCCCCTTTCTTTCTTTGTCCCTGTCTATTCTTATCTTGTAGGTGACTCTTATGGATTATGATCTTTGGCATTTGATGCTGAGTGA
>CAODLS012111890.1:0-18009 GCA_948243855.1 Flueggea neowawraea
CGAGCCGCTCGAGCTTGACTCATGACAGGCTCGTTTATTTGGAGCTTGAGCTCAACTCAATTAAGGTTCGGGCAGTGAGAGTTTGAGCTCAGCTCGCGAGAAACTCGGTTCGTGAGAGCTCGAACTCGACTCGATTATAAGCTCGACTTGAAGCTCGTTTGGCATAAGCTCGAATTAACTCGATAAGGAGCAAAGCTCGGTTATGTCTAAGCTTGACTCGAGTTGCTAGCTAGGTGGTTTGTCTCACAGTTTGCTATTGTTAATTATTCCTCAACTATATTCCTCAATCAATAATCACTAATACACTTGCTATAAAAAAAATGACTATCAAATTTTGGTGGGAGAGACAGATCCATCAATTGTCTTTTGCATAAAAGAACGAAGAATTCCATTCTAAATCTAATAAGAATTCTTATAAACAATAAAGGGCACAAAATATACCAGAAATTCATACACACGGCACAAACTATTTATAAAATTTTCAACAATGAATAAACTAATTCCAAAACTATCAAACTCTGGTGGGAGAGACAAATCCATTACTTAAATTATTTGGATCTTATATGCTTCTTACCTATTCTTAGTTCTTTGTTAGAGAGAGAGCTTCGGATGGGTGATTGTCGACTGTGAGAGAAAGCTTCAAGTGGGTGAGTGTCAACCGTGAGAGAGAGCTTCAGTGGCCGGTGGGTGAGTGTCGATGGTGAGAGAGAGCTTTGGGTGGGAGAAAGCTTAAAACCGTGAGAGAGAGCTTCAAACCGTGACAGAGAAAGCTTCAAACCATGAGAGAGAGCAGTGAGAGAAAGCCGTCGGTGAGAGAGCGAGATGACAGTGAGAGAGAGAGCTTGAGAGACAGCAGGTGTTGGATATTTTAGATGAGAGACAACTGTGAGAGAGAGAGCTTCAGTGAGTGAGAGGCAGCATGTGGGTTAGTGGTTTCGAATTAGTGACTGTACGAGTGAGAGTGGGAGTGAGATTTAGGGTTTGTCAATTGTTGTGTGGGTGGGAATTGGGAAACGATGTAGTTGAGTTGTTGAGGTAAGTTACTATTCAAAAAATTGCTTCTTTTTTTTGGGACAATTATGTGAATGGTAAATCTTTGTTCAATGAAATTCAAATTCTTTGTTAATATGTCCAGTTCTTTTTCTTTTCATAGATAATTGTTATAATTATAATCACTAATATATTATTCTTTTAATTTTAATATTTATTTTAATAAAGCTTTGAAAATATCCAGATAAAAAGAATATCATAATATCTTGAACCAACAGAAAAGAAAACTCTCACAAAATTAAATTAGAGATAGCTAAATTAAAGTTAGACATGAAGCATCAATAGCTTAATTAATTAGAGATAGCTTATTTTCTATTATATAAGTTTGTTTGGTAATTGGTTTGTTAATAATGTCGAATAAATTAATTAAATACTATATAATTGGTATTTATTACACTTTAACTAATGTTGATTGACTACAGCATTATATAGTGAATATAGTTAATTGACCAATGTTGAATAAACAATAACATTATATAGTAAATACAATTAATTGACTAATGTTAAAGAAACAACAACACCTTTAAACACTTTAACTAATGTTGATTGACTATAGCATTATATAGTGAATATAGTTAATTGACTAATGTTGAAGAAACAATAGCATATACATTATATATTATACAGTACACATAAATATACATTATATATTATATATGTATATGACATATTTATAGCGTTTATAAGTTTTGTACACATAAATTTATGGTTGTTTACACCTTGTACACCTAAAATTATGGTTGTGTACACTTTGTATACTAAAATTTTATGTTGTACACCTTTTGTACATATAAATTTTAGGTTGTGTACACCTTTTTACACCAAAATTTTATGTTGTACACCTAAATCTCATGTTTACTAAGGTATACAAAAAATGAAACTAAGGTATACAAAAGGTGTATATAACATGAAATTTAGGTGTACAAAAAGTCCACACCATGAAATTTAGATGTACAAAGGTGTACACAACCTTAAATTTATGTGTACAAAAGGTGTACAACATAAAATTAATGTGTACAAAAGCTTAAAAATGCTATAAATATATCATATATAGTGAATATAGTTAATTGACTAATGTTGATTGACTATAGCATCATATAGTGAATATAGTTAATTGACCAATGTTGACGAAACAATAACATTATATAGTGAATACAATTAATTGACTAATGTTGATGAAACAACAACACCTTTGAACACTTTAACTAATGTTGATTGACTATAGCATTATATAGTTAATATAGTTAATTGACTAATGTTGAAGAAACAATTCCCAATATATAGTCAATCTAGCTAATTGACTAATGCTCAGGAAACAATAGTATTATACAGTGAATATAGTTAATTGACTAATGTTAAAGAAACAATAACATATACATTGTATATTATATGGTGCATACACATAAATATATAATATACATTATATATTATATATGTATATGACATAGTTATAGCTTTTCTAAGTTTTGTACACCTAAATTTATGGTTGTGTACACTTTGTACACCAAAATTTTATGTTGTACGCCTTTTGTACACATAAAATTTAGGTTGTGTATATCTTTCTACACCAAAACTTTATGTTGTACACCTAAATTTCATGTTTTCTAAGGTATACAGAAAATGAAACTTAAGTGTACAAAAGGTGTACAAAATATGAAACTTATGTGTACAAAAGTGCACACCATGAAATTTAGATGTACAAAGGTATACACAACCTCAAATTTACATGTACAGAAGGTGTACAACATAAATTGATGTGTAAAAAGTTAAAAAATGCTATAAATGTATCATACATCTTATGTATTACTATACGATACACAAAAATTTAGCATTTATAACTTATCCAGTCAGACAACTGATTCACTTCATATTTCTTTTGCTTGTAGAGTTAATAACCACACTAGAAGGGAGGTTGAATAGTGTGGTAATAAAAGCTTTGAATTTTCTTTGAAAATGAATGTTATAAAAGAAAGAACACCAAGAACTTATAGTGGTTCGGCCAATTCGATGCCTACGTCCACTACCTAGGTATCACCACTTAGGATTTCCACTATCAATCTTAACAAATATTACAACTTCACTTTCTATCTAAGTGAGAACTTTTACAAGGTTCTTGATTTTGGTTGAAGAATAAAAATCAACCTAAGGATCGACCCTTTGATCCCACTCACAATCACTCTTGAAATGTGTTTACAAACACTCACCAATAATAAATGAACTAGTGATACAAGCAATAATGATAACAATTAAAGAACAATGAACTTGTATCAATATGAGAGAGAAAATTAAGGTTTTAATGCTTGGTTGTAGTTTGGAATTAATGCTCAAGTGTTGTGTATATTGTTTCTGGCCTTCCAAGCATGTATTTAGACCTCTCTCTTAATTTTAGACCGTTGTGAGGTGAATTGTAGCCGTTGTGGACCAAAATAGGGGGCATTTAATGCACTGTCAGCATTCTCACGTACGTGACAATATCCTTATGTACGTGACTTGACCAATCTCCAGCACACATACGTGACAATTAACTTCACGTACGTTGATAATAGCGGATTCCTCAGTTAACGTACGTGAAATATTTATGACGTAAGTGACTTTCATTCTTGAACCATCCAATAGCTTCTGTTTTCAATCCGGAGCACCTTGCGTACTTGAATTCACATCTCATGTACTTGAGAATAATGTGACGTACGTGAACTTAGACTTTCACGTACGTGATCAATCAACACATGACCGTTGCTTCCACTGTTTGTCTCGATTCGCGTGATATTCAAACAAAAATGCTCTGAGATGAAATCTTCATGTTGTCTTGTATGGCTTACGTACGTGATTTTACATGTCACACGTACGTGTGGCTTCATGCCTTCGAATGATTCAAGACTTTAATTTTACCGCTTTAATTCAAATCATTTCTCATGTACTTGTAGTGATTCTGGCGTACGTGACTTCACTTTACGTATGCGACTCTAGTCTCAAGTACGTGAGTATCTCCTCTTCCATCAACTCAGTTGCTTTTGTTTCTAGTCACGGTCTTTACTTTTGGTCACAGCCAAACTCACGTACTTGAGATGAATCTCACGTACGTGAATTGAACACACGTACTTGAAAATAATATTTTATGAAATAAAAAAATGAATCAAATTATTAATCAAAATTGTAAAAAATAATATTTAATAAAAGAATTTCATATTGTATATACTTTTGTACACATATTCATGTTAAATATTAATAATTTAAAAATAGAATAAGAATATATTACACATAATATTTAGTGTATTTTCCTATATAATAATATAAATGACCTTAAAGTCGATCTATTTAGTGTATATTCGTATATAATAATATAAGAATACATTAAATGAGCCTATTCACGAGCTTTAATCTAGCATGTTCATGAGCCTATAATCGAGCTTGTTCACGAGCTTATCAAACGAGCATGTTCATAAGCCGGCAATCGAGCTTGTTCACGAGCTTATTAAACGAGTCTGCTCACGAGCCTGCAATCGAGCTTGTTCACGAGCTTATTAAACGAGCATGTTTACGATTGAGTTTGTTCACAAACACACAAACGAGCCTCGTTCACGAGTTTTTTCGAGCCGAGTTTTCTAGTATTCAAGCTCTGCTAGTTTACGAAGTTGAGTTTCAAATTTTGTTCAAACTCGACTCATTTATTATTGAGTCGAGTAGTAAACGAGTTTTACCGAGCCGAGCTCCGAGCAAGTAGCTTGACTCATTTACACCCCTAAAGCTGAGGAAAAAAATTGAGATTGGATTGGGAAGTCGAATCGGACTCTATGATTGGGTCAATAAGTCAAATTCAAATTACTATTTTTTTTATTTTTTTAATTTATTTTATTTTATTTTATTTTATTTTGAATTTTTGAATAATTGACATTATCCAAAAATGAGTGATGACAACACCTCGTAGTTGGAGTACGTGTAATTGTTGTTAGATTGACTAAGTCAACGCTTTTTCGGCCTGTGGAGGAAACTTATACGGTTTCTAAGTGTGCCAAGCTGTATATTAATAAAATTGTTTTGTCTCCATGTATATTAGTATTTGAGAGGACCTCCGTTTACCCCTCAAATATGAAAAAAGTTACAGGACGCGTTAGGCACAAGATTGCATTTTAGCATTGCGTTTCATCCCCAAACAAACGGCCAATAGGAAAGTATCCAGACTTTACAAGGCATGTTGCGGGCATATATTTTGGATTTTGGTGGTAACTAGAATAAACATTTACCTTTCATTGAGTTTTCGTATAATAACAGCTACCATTCTAGTATTGGAATAGTGCCTTACGGGGCCTCATACGGTAGAAAGTGCAAATCACTAGTGTGTTGGTTAGAGGCAGAAAAAAAGGAACCTATTGGCCCAGATCTTGCTTTAGAAATTATAGAGAAGGTGAAGGATATTAAGCAACGAATTCAGACAGCCCAGAGTAGATAAACGAGTTACGCGGATTCAAAAAGAAAACATGTAGAATTCTCTGTCGGTGGTCATATGTTTTTAAAAGTTTCGCCAATAAAAGGAATAATGAGATTAGGATGCAAAAGGAAGCTTAGTTTGAGGTATGTAGGACCATTCAATTTTCGGTTGGCTTTGCCACAATTTTCGGTTGTTCATCCTATTTTTCATGTATCGTTGCTCAAAAAGCATATTTCTGATCCGTTGCCCATTCTAGTGCCTCAATCTGTAGATATCATAGCATATTTCTCATACGAAGAGACAGGTGAAGAGATTACGGAACAAAGATATTTTTTCAATTAAAGGGATATGGAGAAATCACTCATCTGAGGAAGCTCCGTGGGAGTCAGAAGAAGAAATGAAGCAAAAGTATCCTCATTTGTTCGGTCATTTGATTTTCTCTTTTTACGATAAATTTTTGAAAAAGATTTATCTATGTTTAGTTTATAAAATGTCATATACACGAGAAATCGTGATATTTTCGCGACAAATTGATTTTTTAGCGACAAAATGAATTTTGACTAAAAAATCTAATTTTCCAGAAGTCTTTAAAGATTTCTGGAAGGTCTTCAAAAGGACTCCAAATGTCTTCAAGTGCCACAATTGTTTTATAAGATATTTGGTTTAATAAATTTTCAGTGTATTTTTTTAATAAAGTAAACTGAATTATTTGTGTATATATATTCAATGTACGCAATATTCACAAATTTTAATTTATTTAATAGTAATTAGTTTGATGTACAAAAGAGTATTCAAAAGTCTACAAAAACTATACAAAAAGTCTTCGAGGATCTTCACAAAAAGTCTTCGAAGGTCTTCAAACGTTTTAAAAGATATACAAAAGGCATTCAGAAGGTCTTATGTCTTCAAAATGTCTTCAGTAAGTGTCATCAAAAGGTCTTTAAAGGTCAATGCAACATCAATTTTAGATTTTTGCTACCACTAACACCAGATCAATCTCTGTCACTATAACATTACAAAAACAGGCGGCTAGAGTTTGACAAACCCTAGCCGCCGCCGCCACAAAACTCAACAAAATCAACCTACACAAACCAACCAAACCCAACAAAATCGACTCGCACAACAAATGAAGCTAAAACCAGTTCAAACAATATTTTTATTTTTTTTCTATAAAAAATAGTGTCATGATCTGTTACCAAATCATGACTAGCATACAAGACAAACAAATTGAAAGCCCAGCACATCTCGCACTAATCTCGGAGAATCAGGCTTGCTACCCAACTTATTCGTGTACTAATCAACTTGTTAGCCATATTTAAACCAATTAACATATACTGAGCTTTATAAAATAATATTCGTAAATGATAAAACAAAAATAATATCAAAATACAAATTAATTAATTAATATTAAAATCAGTAAAATCAATATATTATCAAATACAAAACCATAACCCACTACCTGATGTGGAGTAAATAACACTTACACAGACTGGACCTGACCAAAAGGGCTCTTGCTACAGAATTGGATGCCTCACTGAGCGTCAAAGATCTAACGAAGCAAATATTAAATAACCTAAAAAATGTTAAAATGGAGGGTGTTAGTAAACTTAGTGAAGAATGACACTCCAGATCGCCCCTCGATACTCACATAAACCATTTTGAAAATAGTTTAAAAATACCACATGCAAATATAAGTGTATATACGTATACACAATATATACAGAGTAATAGTTCTGAAATTCATTTTGAAATCGTTAGCAAACAAAGCAAACAACAAACATTCGAACATACAGAATAGATACCAAATATCAGGAACAGATATGGGTCCAAAAATAGAGTAATAAATATATAAGGTGTGGTCTCCGCCACTAAACAAAAACAAAGTACATGAGTCTGGCAGGACACATGGCTACCATAATGCCCTGTAACTGGGCCTTGACTGCGCATTAGTATACCAAAGACTATGTTTACGCTCGTAACATAGGTGCTCCATATCAACAATATGTAAATATAATAACATAACAAACGAGCATGCAGAGCGGAAATCAATTTGCAGAGACATATATATACATATATTTCATATATCAGAAATCAGAAACGAAATGTTGAATATTGTTAATCACTTAAGTTAGATTATTAATTAACCGAACCATTAATTATTCAGATTTTAGAATATCGCCAGACACATAAAAAATATAAGGTTTAGAAGACACAACCTATGTGTCTGAAGCTGTCATCCCAATCACATTGATGCAGAGTCAATAATCCAAATTTCGGACCAAAAATAGATATCACGTAACAGAGTTGAACATATATCAGACATCAGTGGATGGCTGGCCACCTTGGATACCAAACTGAGCTAAAACAAAATTTATTACAAAGGGTTCAGAAGTCGTTGTCATGATCAATGTACGAAGCGAGTTTTTTATGAGAGTTCAAACCATCTCGCACAAGCCTCGGAGAGTAGAAACATACTACCTAAATACTTATCATTAACTGACTTATTAGTCATATTAAATTTTAACAGATAATAAGGTTTGAAAATAATATTCCCGAAAGATGATAGAAATATAATCATGTTATCGAATACTGAATAAATAAATATAGTTAAAAAAATTAACCATTTTATTATCATATACAAATCCATAACCCATTACTCAGTGTAGATCATCTAACAGAACTGAAACTCGGGCCCGAACAATAGGGTACTCTTTGCTGACAAGGATTCCTCACTGAGCGCAGATAATCGAACGACCGTTATCAAAGCACCTGAAAGATTGTAGTAAAAATAAACAGGGAAAAATAAGGGGGTAAGAACTTAGTGAGGGATAACACTCCAGAGCAGCTTTGTGACTCACAAAAACCGTTTTGAAAACCTTTAAAAAATACCACATGCAAATATAAGTGTATATATGTATACACACTATATACAAAATAATAATATTTTTGAAAAAATATTTTGAAATCCTTCGCAAATAAGACAGACAACAAACAGTCACCCGAATTGACTAAATAATAAATTTAATAAAAGTATTTAATTTCCCATATCCAAAATAGTCAAAATATTTCCCTTTCAACATATTTACCAAATTTCATATTTTTTTCCCAAAATATCTTCAGAGAAAAATATTTTCCCAAAATATTTTCAGAGAGAAATTCCAAAGTATTTTTAGAGAGAAATTCTAAAATATTTTCAGAGAGAATTTCAAAACTCAATGGGACCGGAACAGACAGGATAATAATGTGGACTCTGCCACCAGACTGAATATAGCGTGTATCTGGCCAGACACATGGCCACCCCTTTACTTCGGTAATGAGGGTCTTGACAGAGTATTGGTATACCAAAGGCTACATACCCCGTAGCTAGGTGTCCCATATCAGAATGTTTCGTCAAAAACATATCGAAATATTTATCCAAAATATTCGAACAATTGATACAGAGCAGACATTATTCACAAAAAAACTATATCAAACTTTCAGAAAAAATATTTATTTCAAAAAATATTTTAAAGTATTGAACATAGTATTTATACCAAAATACGCTTATTTTCAAGCAGAATGTTTACTACAGAAAATCCTTTTGTTTACTTTAGAACATAATATTTTGTACATACACCTTACTTATTTCAAAAGAAAACATTTGTTTCAGAAAGTATTCTTAAATCCACAAGGAACGTTTTCTACAGAGTATATCTTGAAATCCATAACAGAAGGTTTATTACCAAAAATATAACAAATATTAAAATATAATATTTATTTTCAAAAACCATCAAAATTCTCAGAGAAAATTGAATTTCCACAACAGAGGTTTTCATATAGATCAAATTTTTAGGATTTTCTATCATTTAGTTATTCCAGATTACCTGTCAAGTGCAGACACATAAAAAACATATAATTTTAGAAGATACGACCTATGTGTTTGAAGTTTTCATCTACTCACCTGGATGCCGAGCAAATAATCCAATCACTGGCCACTGGGGCATGGCAAGTCATGTCCAAATTCCAACCGAGCTGAATACATAATTATTACAACAAACATCAAACATGATAATTGTGGTATTACAGAATATGCAGACAATACAAATGTTCATCCTCACCCACGACTATTGAAAATCCTATTGCGAGTGAATATCCAACATCTCATCGAGAATCATACCTCGATGTAAAATTACAATCTAGTCCACGAACTTTGGAAAGTTGCAATTTACTCTCCAAAATATTCTAAATTTATATTTCAGTCCCTAACTCTCCAAGGTTACTAATTAATCCTCAAATTCATCAAAATATATATTTTAATCCTCAAACATATGCAAAATCACACTTGGTCCCTAAATGCAAAGTTGCACAAATGGTCCTCCAAATGGGAAATTACATAAATGGTCTTTAAATCTGATTCAACCGATAGAAATTGAATATAATCAAATATATTCGTCCTATTCAACCTCAGAAACTAAAAATACTCAAAATCTCCAAATATTTAGCAAAACCCGAATTAAACTATAGCCCAAATAATAACTCATCAAATCTCATGATTTCAACCTAGATGTATGTTTATCTAACCTCTAACAAAAATAATATAACATTCTCAAGCATCCATTTCATCAGAATCATCCAAAAATGCATACCCATATCAAATTCGACCTAAATGAGAAATGCAAGATTCAAGAAAGAAAATCAGTTAATAAGAGGAATGGAAGGTCGTTCTTACCTCAAGAGATGCCTAGGAGTTGTAATATCCCACCTATTTTGGTTAGGAGTACTGTAGCTCTCAGATTTGATTCAAATTGATCTCTTTGATGTTGGAGTTTTAATTGATGAACTTTTGTGTTTAATAAGGGTAATTACAGGTGGCTTGATGTTGTTAAGTTTTTGGGTCGAGTCGTGACGAGTTCGGAGCGAGAGAAGTCGTGAAGGTGGGTTTCAAGATATCTCACGTACGTAAGAGGAATAATTTACGTATGTGAGATGTTATTGCCTCACGTACATAAGAATTAACATCACGTACATCAGAATTGCAGTGACGCACATAAGGCTGAGTCTAAGGCGTCCAGAAGCGATTTTTTACCCCGATAACGTATGTTAGATGTTGGGTTACGTACATAAGGGTCCCCTAACATACGTGAGACATGGATTGACGTACGTGAGCTGTGTTTCAGGCTTCTTTAAAGCACTCAACAACCCGACTTTTTCCATTTATTTCTCATCTCTCTCACTCAAATCTCTCTCAACTTGTCTGGAACTCTTCCACATTGTTCCTCCATCACTCCTAGACATTTTCAGAGGTAAGATCACATCTCTTTCCTTGCTTTTAACTCATTTTCATGCTTTGATTCTTGCAATCCGTTAATAATGATAAAATAGGGAATAAATCGGGGAAAGAATTCCTAAAGAACAAAACTGGGGGTGCCAGAATGTACAAAGGCATGAAGAAACAAGGAAACATATTCTCAAAGCCCGAAGAATCAAATGTCAGAAAGTACAAACTCAAACGCTCTTCCAAGATTAAATACAGAGGGTTTTGATACTTGATCACACACAGAGAGCAAAAAGGAAGGCAGATCAAACAACAAACCAGACTACAAAAGGAAGTTTTGACAAAATATTTGGTTCCAATACGCAAGAACATATCCAAATGTCAGAAATCAATCTAAGCCTCCAAATTGGAACAATAAAAACAAGAATCTCCATATAACAATCACAGAGAGACTAACTATGAATCCAACAACGTTCAACTCACTTGAGCCTAGATATGCAGACATATAGAGACACATGATATAGACTATCCCGAGACGAGACAAAATATGCAGATGCAGAGACACAATGTACTAAAAAATGCATACACAGAAGCATACAGGACTGACTTATCAATTCATAGTGCTCATTGACACTCCAACAAAGAACATGCTGAATTTAGCCTCAACCGACTGAATTATCCAGTCATGGAATGAATCACAAACGCATTCTCTAAGGGGTGAGATATGAATTATCAGAATGTGCAAGGACAACTGAGACGATAGTACTAGCTCGTAATCCATCATCTCAGATGATGACCTCAAACACTATTACTCAAATCTTGCCCAATTATTACCCTCACATTTACCGATAGAGAATATCGAAGTTCAAAGCCATAAGTTATTTGTCAGTCATCTAAATATAATCCACAATTGGATATCCAACTCAAACAGCAGATGCTTCAAAAAATTACAACAGATTCAATTGCCACCAACTGAAATGATATATGCAACCCAAAGAAATTGACTATCATAAGTCCAAATCACCAAGTACCATCATATCAACCCCGCAAATTAATTCACTTAATCATATATCAAATTGAACTTATTTCCTCAAGTTTTTGTTCGCAAACTGTAAATTGTATTCATGTATACACTATTCATTACATATCCCATATCATAATCGTTCAGCCTTCAACAAAATTGTCAACCACCACAATAATTATATCAACAATCATCACCAGCGATCTCGCTTCATTGTTATTGATACTTACCATTGTAATCAAGTAATTTCACCAATTGAATTTATTGCCAAATCAGTAATCACATAACTCTTATTCTTAAACAATTTTGCTAATATGTCCATTATTCACGTCCATATACTGTGTATCGAATATCAACCTCTATTCATTACATGCTGAATATTCCTAAAATTATTGGAACTGAAAAATCTGATCGACTTCCAAAAATAAATTATTAAGTTTCTCCTCACACCTACTAGTAAGTCCGTTCAAAGGTCCATTACTCAAACTATTAGCAATCCAAAATCTTAGTAGTCCAAACCTTATTTTACTAGTATTGGCACCGAATATTGATGACATCATGAAATTTGAAATTATAATAACCTCAAAATCATATTGTCACATGTTTTTCTTCCTTTTGCCTGTAGCCCTTAAATTTCAAAATTTTCATATAAAACCGAACTGATTACGTATCCCTTAACAAGTTGCCAAATAGCAGATTGTCCCTCAAAACCGTAATCATACAAGTTCATTTCTTTATCGATATTGTAATCCCAAACTGACTCAAGTCTTTCACATTCAAATCTCCAAAACTCATAATAACCAAATCTGTTACCATATTGGAACGACAATATTTATCATCTCCCAAACTTGTTATTCTCATTGGAGCTACTTGGTCCTTAAATTTTGTCATAGTCACCAAACTACTAATGATTTCATTCATAGGCTACCAGAAATCCATAATCATACTTTAATCATAACGATTCTGACTTCCAAAATATATTGGTGTCCCTACTATGAAATTCCATACGCATTCCTCAGCTTTTGACACAAGCATGTCTACAAATCAATACCCTTTTTATTGACACTATCAAATTTAAGTCACCGAACAAATTGTAACGTGTAAACACGTAATGATCCCAACATCTCGTCATCCAATGTTATTGTAGTCACCAACTAATTCCTTAAACTTGTCGTACTAAATAATCATTAGATTCTCTTATGTTCTGACAATGTTGTCCCATCGTTGTGCTTGATATTGGAAAACCTCAATTCAATCTTATAGATCAATCCCAAATCATCCACATATATCCATAGATATCTTCATCTTGTCCGAAAGATTACCTCAGAAATATTTATCCCTCAATTCTATAATGACAAAAAACTCGATCTCTAGTCGGTCTTAGAGAATTATCGTGCTTACCACAGTTGCTCGCTTATCACACATTCTCAGAAAAACACCGAAATCATTTCAAAAAAAATCTAGCGGCTCCCACTCGTGCCTCTAAAAAAAATGCATAACCATGAATGCAATAGACTAACATAATACATATATAGAGATCAGAATGCTAACGTCAGGGCATCTCTACAAACAACAGAGAGACGGAACGATCATGCAAATGCCAGAATGCAAATGATTGCCACATTACCGAAATGAAATACTTAGAAGGGTATACAAAAGCAATTACTCAGAAAAATATACAGGGGCAAATTAGACTGACTCGAACAATAATACCTAAGCTCCACAAATGACCCAGACAATACATAACCTAACTCTCTGATACCACCTTTGTCACAACCCATTTTTGGACCATCTCACACAAGCCTCGGAGAACAAAAACATACTACCCAAATACTTATCATTTGATAGCTTATTAGTCATATTAAAACATTTTAACAAATAATAAGGTTTGAATATAATATTCCCGAATGATGATAGAAATATAATCATGTTATTGAATACTGAATAAATAAATGTAGTTAAAAAACAATCTAACCATTTTATTATCATATACAAATCCATAATCCACTTCTCAGTGTGGAGCATCTAACAGAACTGAAAGTCGGGCCAAAACAATAGGGCACTCTCTGCTGACAAGGATTCCTCACTAACCACAGAAGATTGAACGACTGCTATCAAAGCACCTGAAAGATTGTAGTAAAAATAAACAAGGAAAAAGAAGGGGACAAGAACCCAGTGAGAGATAACACTCCATAGCGGTTCCAGATCTCACAAAAACTGTGTTGAAAACCTTTAAAAAATACCACATGCAAATATAAGTGTATATACGTATACACACTATGTACAAAATAATAATATTTCTGAAAAATCATTTCGAAATCCTTCGCAAATAAGGCAGACAATAGACAGTCACCCGAATTGACTAAATAATAAATTTAATAAAATTATTTAATTTCCCCTATCCAAAATAGTCAAAATATTTCCCTTTCAACATATTTACCAAAATTCATATTTATTTTCCCGAAATATATTCAGAGAAAAATATTTTTAGAGAGAAATTTCAAAGTATTTTTAGAGAGAAATTCCAAAATATTTTTAGAGAGAAATTCAAAACTCAATAGGGCCAGAACAAATAGAATAATAAAGTAGACTCTGCCACAGACAGAATAGATCTTGTATCTGGCAGGACACACGGTCACCCCTTTACTCCGGTAATTAGGGCCTTGACAGAGCATTGGTATACAAAAGGCTACGTGCCCAATAGCTAGGTGTCCCATTATTCGAAAACATATCAAAATATTTATTCAAAAATATTCGAAAAATTGATGCAGAGCAGATAGATTATTCGTAAAAATTATATCAAACTTTTAGACAAAATATTTATTCAAAAAATGTTCTGAACAACGTATTTATACCAAAATATACTTATTTTCAGGCAGAATGTTTAATACAGAAAATCATTTTGTTAACTTTAGAACAAAATACTTGGTATAAAAAACTTTACTTATTTCAGAACAAAGCATTTGTTCAGAAAATATTCTTAAATCCCGAAAAAAACATTTTCTATAGAGTATATCTTGAAATCTATAACAGAAGGTTTATTATCGAAATTATAATAAATATTAAAACATAATATTTATTTTCAAAAACCATCAAAATTTCCAGAGAAAATTGAATTTTCACAACAGAGGTTTTCACATAGATCAGATTTTTAGGATTTCTTATCCGTTAGTTATTACAAATTACATGCCAAGTCCAGACATATCAAAAACATATAATTTTAGAAAACATAGTCTATGTGTCTGAAACTGTCATCCACTCACATGAATGCCAAGCAAATAATCCAATCACTAGCCACTGGAGCATGGCATGTCACTTTGGAAGTCTACCCGAGCTGAATACAAAATTATTACAACAAACATTAGACACGGTAATTGTGGCATTACAGAATATGCAGACAATGCAAATGTTCGACCTAACCCACGACGAATGAAAATCCTATTGTGAGTGAATGTCCAACACTCTCATAAAAAATCATACCTCGATGTAAAATTAAAATCTAGTCCCGAGCTTTGAAAAGTTACGATTCAATCCCCAAAATATTCTAATTTTATATTTCAGCCCCTAACTCTCCAAAGTTACTAATTAATCCTCAAATTCATCAAAATATATATTTTAATCCTCAAACATATGCAAAATCACATTTGGTCCCTAAATGCAAAATTGCACAAATGGTCCTCCAAATGACAAATTACACAAATGGTCATTAAATCAGATTCAATCGATAAAAATCGAATCTAATCATATACATTCATCATATTCAACCTTAGGAACTCAAATCTATAATTGGTTTCTCAAAAACAACTCAAAATCTCCAAATATTTATCAAAACCCGAATTTAACCATAGCCCAAATAATAATTCATCAAATCTCGTGATTTCAAGCTAGATGTGTAACACCCTGTTTATTTTTTACTAATTATTCCGGTCATGTTTCGTTAAATTTGGAATAAAATTTTTGTTGTTTGGAGAGTTAATTTCATGTTTGAGTTGTTGTTTGGGTAATTAATGAAGTTTTGGAAGTAACTTAAAGTTGTTAATTAAGTGGGAGTTTGTTGAAATTGGAAGGAAAACAAAATCGGAGGAAAAGAAATTGCAAACGAAACGCACCGTTTCACATATCTTTTTAAAACTTTCGTCCTGCAATTTCTTCTATTAAAAATCAGATTTCCACCGCCCCACACTGCAGTCCCTCTCTTTAAATAATCCAACCCGCCGCCCACACTGAAATTTCTACTCATTTCTTCACTATTTCACACATCCATCACGCCGTTCTTCACCTACATTTCCTTTCCATTCATTCTTCCCTTTAATCTAAGGTAAGAATTGGATTCCAAGTTGTTACTTTGCTTTCATTTTCTGTTAATGCATCATTTAAGTTGTTTATTCATGAGTTTGATGGAAGCATAGCCACGGTTCTGGAACATTTTTGTTAACAGATTTGGGGTTGTATTTTTTTAAATATTAATAGACTTAAGATGGAACTAATGAATAAGAGTTGAACATGGTGATTAGGAGTGTATTGAGCATTGAAAGAGTGGTCCTTATGAAATGGGTGTAGTCTGTTATGTGGGTTGATGGAGGAAATGAAGTTTGTGATTTAAATTTGTTTCTTCGAGGGAGATATTGTTGGACCGTGAATACTACGGCTGGATTTTTATTAGAATGCTTAATGGTTGGATGATTGGGGAAGAGATTCGATTCGGGTGATGTTGAGATTTAAGGTTGGAACCTTATGAGAAGAGAAGAATACTCCGACTCCGTTGGTGTTGAACTTGGCTTAAAGGAGTTGTGAAAAATTAAGAACAAAAAGGAGTGTTTTGATTGGATGAAGAGTGAGGACTAAACTCAATATTTTATGTGGTTAAATGATAAATTTAAGGAAGTTTAGGGTACATTTATAACTTTTAAGAAATTAGAGTTAAATATGCAATTTTAGGAAATTTGAGGATTTAATTATAAATTTAAAATACTTTGAGGATTAATTTATAAATTTTGAAAAGTTTGGGAACTGTTAATAATTTTCCAAGGCCTTGGGGACTAACACGTAATTTTATATTGGTCGAGGACCAAACTGTAATTTCACGTAGCTTTTGGATTTTGGGTTGAAAGTGATAGATCATCATTCGATATGGAGTTTTGGGATCTTTGAGAGTCCGCATTTGCATATCATGTATTTGGTATAGCCACGGTACTACATTTCGATTTATTTCTATATATATATATATATATATATATATATGTTCATCTTCGTATCTTGGTCAGCAAGATTAGTCGGCCACCTGTGGTATGCATTTGGATCATTCAGCTTGGATTTTCAGGCTAGTGAAATGACAGCTTCAGACACATAGGTTGTGTCTTCGAACTTATATATGTTTTTGTTGTGCTACGATCATAGCATGTAATCTGATTAATTAAAGGATTGAAAAATTCTAAAATCTGACTTATGTGAAAACTCTGTTGTGGAAACTTAGTTTTCTTTGGAAATTTTGATGGTTTTGAAATAATATCATGTTTGATATTTATTAAGATTTTGGATTTAAATATATTCTCTGTAGAGGATACTTTGTACAATACTTTGAAACATTTTGATAATAAATGTTTTGTGAACAACTTGATATATTTGAAGAATATTCCTTCTGAATTTGAGTATGATTTTTGGAATTAATATTCCGCTCGTTTGTATGTGTACATTTGAATATTTTCAATACGAGTATTTTGATTTATAAGAAGGAAAATATTTTTCCGAAAAAGAATATTCTTTTGAATTCGTATTCCTATGAGATAAAGGTTGTTTATTTTATTCTGTCTATTGATTTATGAAATCAGCTATGGTATGATTTGATAGTGGTGTAACCACTAATATGTATTTGAAATTGCGAATACGTTTTTGGTAAAATTATGATTTAATTATGATGAGTTGGGACAACTCAGTTACGGGGGTAAATCGTGACATTTGCTACCAATGCATTGAGAACTCTTAGCTACCAGGGATGTCGGTAGCCATGTGCCCCGGCCCGGCACATGATGTGATATTGATTAGTGGCGGAGTCCACATATTTTGACCAGTGGTGGAGACCACATATGATCTCGTGGCGGAGTCCATATTGACTTTGATAATAGTCTCATGCTATATTGGTTTTGGTACAATAAGATTGAAACTGAATATTTCGATATTTGCGTCATATGATTTGACACCAAAGTGTTGATATTTGAGACATCTGATTTGCAACTAAATATTTCGATAACTGTGTTATGA
>CAODLS012111927.1:0-10224 GCA_948243855.1 Flueggea neowawraea
GTGCAAGCTTGATTGGAAATAAAGTTAACGCTCGCACCAGAAACTGTACATTGTGTAGTTTAAGGTTTATATGTAGAGTTGGGCAAGCCGAGAGGTTGAGATCTCCCAATACAATTGATGCCCCCTGCAGAGGAGATAAAATGACCATACAAAGGTTTTTCAAGGGTATAAAAAATATGATCACATATTGAGGCAGTAGTCTAAACGTGACTGTACAAAAATGTTGCTATGTGGAGAGTTGCTAATGAGTAGGTGAGGCCAAAATTTTCATCCAATGTATCGGTATTCAACTTTTTTTTTTGGTTATCTCTAAAGCACATTTTTCTTGTTATGATTGGTTTATGCTTCTCTTGTTTGCAACTGCATTTTTGCGGTTGATTTGATCTTTGCATTATCTTTTCTTGCTCAAAATGGTATTGCAAGAAATGTTTTGCCTAGTGTTCAGAACCAAATTTTAGCCTCCAATTTCTCCTACTTGTTTTTGCATCGAGTAAGAGCATTAATGATTTCTCTTGTCCCAACAAGTGTTTTCCCCGAATTTGAACTCTTAGACCTTCTAAAAGAGAGTTCACCGAGGACCAGCAAGTTAAGTATCGAGTCAGCAGCTTCTTGGTCCAATTTCTCCGTACTTTTGAAGATCAAACCCCACTTTTGAAGATCAAAACATAAATTACGATTAGCGCACTTGAATATATGAAATCTGCAGCTATAATGAGGATCAAAATCTCGAAAGCTGAAGTTCACAGATAACTGTCGAGTTCTACAAAGACGGTAACCATTGCTTCAACATGACAAAAAAATTATACTTCTCTTTTGGTACAAATCAGGCAAAATGGAAAAGAAAAATGACGAAAAATATGAGAAAAGGTACAAAGCAACATATGCTTAGTCAGCGCCAGCAGCATGTCGTCGTCGTCGTTAATCTTTTGTCCAAATCCTCTAGGTCCAGCTCTTGCTCTTACCTTCCTCTTCTTCCCACTTTTCTTCTTGCTTGCCTCTTCCTGCTCAAACTTCTCTTTTTCCCTCTTCTGCAAAAAGTCTGTCACTCCAAGGTATATCACCTGCAACACCAATCTCCTCCATTAATTTCGTACCAACCCACATTCCAGTGTTTCAATCTTTCACTTCGGTCGTAAAAATTAAAATGGTAAGCTCAGATTAACTCAAATTTTAAAACAAGAAAATTCACCTATAACGTTCAAATGTTCAAAGCATGTAACTTCACTGATAACCCACTTTGTTAATCTTAAAAAGCATCAAAGAGCAATTGTGAGAATGGAAAGAGCAATGAAGGCAATGAAGAGGAGGATTGATATGATTGTGCCATCACCATCATCACCAGAGGAAACTATCTGCTGTGAAGTCTCAAGTGGAGTGGCGGTGTCAGAAGCCAAGGATTCTTCAGAAACAGCAAGAATCCTCCAAATCTGGAGCTTTCTCTAGCCATTGAGACCCTGTTTCGGCCTGGGAGCAGTAGATAAGGGGAGAGATGAAGTGAAAGGTGGAGATGAATTGTGGGTATAGAAAGGACAGAGTTTAGATTTGTGCTTGGAAATGGACAGAGAGGGAAGTGGTGGTGGGGTTAGAGATAAACATGATACGGCCATGGGGCATCTGTTTCTGCTGCTGCTTCCCCCTCAGTATTTGGTCACACTGGCGGTGGTGGCTGGTGGAAGCTGTCAGTGCCAAGATGGATTGGTTAGTGGTGGTGGTGGCTGGTGGAAGCTGTCAGTGCCAAGATGGATTGGTTGGTGGTGGTGGTGGCGGCCACAGTTCGGAATTATTGGCCATGGAACTCTGGTGAATTGCAATCCTATTTTGTGCTTTGTACTTCAAAGATGGATGCAGATTGGGTTATTGGGCTCTCCTCCAAGTTTCTGGTTGAGATTATTTCGTGTGATCACAAGCTTGTTAGAAAAAATTGTGTACATAGGAAGCAGGAAATAAGAGAAAAATTATAAAGAGCGGATATAAATGTTGTGAAATTTTATAAATGAAAATAAGAAGTTGCTATCTTCATCTCTTGCCAAACAAGCTGATCTAAGTCTTTTATGTTTTTTTTATAAGTCTTCTATGTTTATTAGTAAATTTTTGGGGAAATTATATTAGCGTCTTTGAGGTTAAATATAATCCTTTATTGCATTACTAAATTTTGAAAAATGCTCTTATCATGTCTCTGAGAGTTAACTTCATCTATCCAGACTAACGTGATACGTTAAATATGATGTCCCTAGGATTGGGTGGGGGCTAAATAATGAAATTGAGGGTATAATTGTCATTATAGACATGTTAGTCTGGACAGATGGACGCGATACGAGTTTTTTCAAAATTTAGAGATACAATAAGAGATTACACTTAACCTTAGGAACGCTAATGTATTTTTTCTTAAATTTTTATACATACGATGACTCGTCATCAAAGTAACGTGTAACATAAGAAAATAATAAAAAAAAAGCAACCTTAAAAGTATAAAAGTCTTTCTGGATACAGATTTTCAAGCAGAAGAATTGCAGATTACGGTGACAACAACAGTAACACTTCTTCTAAATAAGAATACCCTTGACTTTGGGATGATGCATGTCTGTTACATCGTCCACATGGTCCAAATGGCACATGGACACAGATCACCAGTCCGGATAAGTCCAAAGGAGAAGGATAAGCTCTTATTCGGACAGCTCATGATGTCTGCCACTATATTTGTCGTATCATGAAGGAATCAGATTCCTTCCTTTATGTATTATTGTATGTCATGTCTATCTTTATTAAAGTTAGTCACAGGAATTTACTGTTTGTGTCTTTTTTTGTAAAAGTTGTCGGCTATTTGATAAAGTCAAGAGTCACTAGTCAAAAGTTTGTAAAAGATGCGATTATCTGTTAAAGTCATATCTTTCTTTTTCATTTGTTGTACTCCAGAAGTCTATAAAAGACTTCTCTAATGAATGAATAAGGCAAACCAAGTTTGATTTCCAAAAACCTCTCTAAGTTATCCCAGATGGCTTTCTAAAGTCTTCTTTTTATCTTCTGAGATTTTTTTTTTCAAGACTTGTTGCCTTATTGGGTTGAAACTGTAGGATAAGAATTCAATTTTTTTTTTGTTTTTGAGGAAAATAAAAGATTTCATTACTCAACCAAATCAGAAAGGAGTACATCATGAATACAAATAGGGGGATGAAAAGAATCCCAAACCATGGAATCTGGCAAAGAATCAGATGAACCAGCAAGAGCATTGGCCACCTGATTCGTAGACATCCTAATGATAGCTAAGAAAAGTTGTGAATACACCCTCCTCCAAGATGGAAATACAAGCTAAAGTGACATCTAAACCCAGAGTCCCCCAAAATTTTTGAAACAACGCCGTATTTAGACCATCAAGGCCCGAAGATTTATTTGGGTGCATACTGAAAAATTGCCTCTTTCACCTCATCGTTGTCGAAGGGAGCAACCAACCTCATATTATCCTCTTCCGACACAAAATCAGTAACCAAAGAACTGACATTATCCACAACCGGACCTGCCTTGAACAAATCTTCAAAATTAGCACTGCAATGGGATTTTATTCGAATTTGGAAATCTCTGGTCCTGTCCCAAAGTCCAGAATCCCAATTTCGGTGGATTAAGTCTCCTCCCAAAAATTTAAAATTTCCGTCCCGTTTTGTTCTAAATTTTTGAAACAAGACGGGACGGAGATTTAGAACTTTCGAAATGGAGAAAATGGTTTTGGAACGAGACAAATATCAGAGATTTTCCCTAACAAAAATCAATTTACATATAAAAATGTCCTACTATTCATGTCTTAAAAGACAAATTATATCAATACATCCAATCAAAGTACCAAATACAATCAAAGTTGATAATAAATTCGTATCAAATACATAATAATATCAAGCTAATACAATCAAACAAAAGCATGATAAGTGAAAAAACCGCTTCTGAAATCGTCATATCGCCACTGTTTTCCTGCATAATATCAAAATAATACAATCAAGTCTGTTAGGTCTGTGTTGGATCAAAACGTTGCAGTTTTGTTCTTTCTAATGTCATTTTATTTTCTATTTTAAATGAACAGATGGCAAAACAATGGCGAGATTAAGCAAACAGAGAGCAAAACATTATAGGATGCCTCAATTTCAATTTTCAAGTTAGTGTGCAATATTAGCTTCTAATTTCTAAAGTACCATTTTTTTTATCATTTAAATAGGTAATCAAACTAAGTTATTTTATTAGTTAAATGGGTAATCAAAAGCATATGTATAGTATGTATATATCATTTTATATATATATAAATAAATATAAATGCTATTTATTTTCAGTTCTACTTTTGATTCTTCAATTTGGACGATTCTGAAGACAAGTATTGTCTAAGATTCAAATCTGTCCAAAAAAATTTTAGAACGGTTTGATTTGGTGAAAGTCAAAATTAGTGATTCTTTTGATTCCGGTTCTACAAAGTTTGGGAATCTCTTACTCCTATAAACAACCTTATTCAAAATAACTGACCATCAATTCAAGTTGAAAGCTACAAGTTCATTAATGAAGTGGTTGCTTCCCTATACTGGATTTAAAATTAATATTTTTTTATATATTATTGGCCTCTTAACTTATCCGTATTGAAGTTATAACCATTTAAAGTTACTCATTGACATCAGGCTTATTTAGACCTTTTTCGATATAGACAATCCACAAACTATAATCATAACTGGTTAAGTGGTTTTATTTGGAACTTCGAAGAATAGTATGTTGTAAAAATATCACATTGCGTACAATATGTTGCATACTTAAAGATAAATATAATAAAAATTATTATATACTATTTATTATTCACCCTAAAAACATCCCAAAATAAGTCCAGAGCATAAATGGTCACATCATAAATTTCTGCATCTTGCCTGGATATAGTATTTGCATTTTATGCTAATTAAAAAGAAGATTTTTTTTTCCTGATCGAGAAAGAAAGAGTGATATTTTTCTGAGAATATGTATTAAAACTTTGTATTGTTAATCTGAAATCAACCATTCTGGTCCTTTATAAAGAGTTATGATACTGAATTTTGTCATAATTATTTGATTAACATAACTTCAAATGCATGATATCCCTTGTATTGTTAATCTGAAATTAACCATTCTGGTCCATTATAAAGAGCCATGATAGTGAATTTTGTCATAATTTATTTGATTAACATAACTTCAAATGAATGATATCGTAACTCCTGATGCAATGCAAGACAAATTGCATTTTGAAAACAATTGTTTGGACATAAATCGGCAACATCTAGGGAATAGATTAGGCAACAACTATTGTCAGTTTTTGGCAACAACGAAAACAGAGCCCCTAAAACAGATGCCTGCCATACCTGCCTTTTGTTTCTAACCAATCACACGTTTTTTCCTTTAACCCTTGGGAATATTCAAAACAAATTAAATAAACAAATTTATCTGTTTATTTCAGTAATTTGAGCTGTTTTAGAAAATTCAGGCGGACATTTATAAAAAACGTTAACCGGAATCCTAATCAGTAACCACCAAACATGAGTTTATCCAGTGAAACTAGTAGAAGTTATATGTTATTTACAACATCGATGAACAGCTGTCAGAGTCGCCTCGGTTTTATTTGGGGGCCTAGGAGAAATCGCAGTCCGGGACCCTCTCGACACAAGCTGTAATTTTAGAATTATATATATTGAAAAATAATGATACTATATTAAAAAACACTTTCATATAAATCTTTTTGTTAAATTATCCTCACTTATAATCGAGAAATATTGTGGTTGTATATTAAAAAGTGCAATCAAATTATGTAAATTAAACAAAATATATAATCGGCCAGTATTTTTCTACTAATACAACTATCACATGTATCATTAACAAAGTCGATGAACAATAAGATAAATTAGAAATAAAATTAAATTTTCAATTGATAATATACACTATTGTTGTGGACTCTTAAAAATTTATTGTGGCGCATATTACATTATTTGGGTGATTATTTAAATATTATTTTAGATTTTTCTTACTTTCATAACTTGCCAATAAAGAAATTATTAGTATTTTGAGAAGCCTACAATTAGTTTTTCTTTTTAACATAAAATAATCACTTCTTATTACTCCATCAGTCCTATAAAAATAACCACATTTTCTTTTTTATTCGTCTCAATATATATACTTGTTTATATTTTTAGATTAGTGGTTATAAGACATTAGACCAAATTATCTTTATTTAAGTATATATTACATAAAAGTTTCAAATTGGTGAGATAATGTAGATGGTATATTAAGAATTTTTTTTTTAAAAATTAATGTTTTTAACTATTCCAACTAACTATTTTTAATCTGTGTGAAAAAAGTATTGTGACATATCTTTATAGGACATAGGTAGTATAACTATCGTACAACAATTCAAACGAGCATTATCTTTTTATAAGCTATTTATTTTTTAACTCTTTTTAGTACAATGTAATTCGAACCGATAATCTCATATTTTACAATTCACATTCAATCACTTGAATTAGTTTCAAGTGACAAATTGTAGTCTTTTTTTGTTTTGAAAAGCCATCTTATTCATTCACTAAGCTAATTAGACTAGCCTGACAAACTCGTGTCACTATGACACTATTCTTCCTTAACCCAGTTAGACTAACCAAGAGAAAAATATGTAGGATAAAAACTTAATTAACACGTCAAAACACAAGTTACAAATCACAGAGTTTAGGATATAATCTGGAAGCATCTTTAATAAGAATGTGTCTAATATCTATGGGGGATGTTCAAGAATATGATAACCTAAAGGCATGCTTTTGGCATATCGTATATTATTAATTGACTTGTGACAATCAGTACTTAAAATGTGCAAGCAAACCCAGAAGAGTAATATTAATAGTGTCAGACTTTAAACATCATCATCTAACCCAACATTTCAAGCTGAAAACCGAACTTTTGATCAATGAGAAACTCGTGTTTCGAAACTTGATTGCATTATAATATATGCAATTTGCAATAAAAATGATTATCCTAGACGAGAAAGGTTATACTATAGTGCTGTTTATGCCATTATATTGTTTCAAGTTATCAAAAGTTATCAAGGATTAGATTTATAATAAAAGACGATTGTAAAAATATATAATTTTTATTTCATCACGCGAATTATAATCGAAAGTTCCAGCAAAACAGATGATTATAAGACAAAATAGAGAAAAAACCTGAAAATTTCCGAAAAATAAATTACTGCAAGAGAAAATATGGAAAGGACGTGCAAATGCGTGTATACTACGATGTTCTATGTAAGACATTTCCGACGTTACAAAACGTTGGATAACCATGGCCGTACTAGGATGAATTATGGTCCTTTTGGATACGTGTTATTTATCTCATTTTAAAGATGGAGATTGGATTTAAATTAATACGATAGTTACAAAAATGACAATATATTAAAAAAAATTATGTTGTATGTGCACAAAAAATGATTATTTAATGTTTTATAACCGTTAAATTAATTTTAAATTAATCTCCGTCTTTGAAAGGAAATAAAAGGATATTAGTACAAAATCACAATAATTCAATCTGTGCCGTAGTTTTTTGTTTTGGACTTCAAAATTAGAGTTCTTTTTTGATTTTTTTTTTATGTTTTAAGATATTGTTATTTTATTTATTTTAGTTTATTTATTTAGAAGCCCTAACAAAGTTTGCCCTCAATGTAGTTTCCTTTTTTTTTTTGTATTAGACAAACTTTACCTATTGAATTACAACATTTCTTCGATGCTAGGTTGTAAAGTATCAAGTTTATAATAGTCTTGTTTCACGTGTAACTCATTGAATCACTTCACCTCAAAACAAGTTAAAATTACATTATGCTAGAGAATGTATTTATAAATCACATTTAAATCCTAATTTTCATCTTAATGTTTTAATTTTATAAGAGCAGTCGAGGATTAGGACTTGATATAGTGATAAAAAAACATTACTCAATCACTTCAAGTGATTTAGCCTAAAGTAGTTTATCAACTTAAACTTTCGTTCTTGCAAAAGTACTATCACGAGCTTCTTATAAATTAATATGGAGTTTGAATTCCACCACATGAGTTTACTAACTAATTAAAAGTTAAAATTGTTAAATAAAGGATTATTGAAAGCACGTCCAACTTTCCAACTCACATTGGACTTTTGTGTCTAGGGATTAAATCCTAAGTCTCGCCTATAAAATAACTTATTAGGCGGATTATCTCTTTATATATATAAAAAATGAAATATATTAATTATATTATATTTTATTGTTTTTTAAAGATAATCAAATGAATTTTATTTTAGTACATCCCATTTAATTTATATATAGAGATAGTAATTAATAAATTAAATTAAATTGAAAGTCAAAGGCTATTGGAAAGGATATCTATATACAGGCCGACCCCTATCGGCGGTCCAATAGACCCCTACCATCCTCCACGGTTGACCCCATTTCTGGTGGATGCTATTATAATATTGATATGTTTTTTTTTACAAAAAAACTCATTTTAGTCCATCCTAACACTCATTCTACCTATTTTAACTTTTGGCTCTGCCACTGTTTATATTGATATCAATATATCACATAGAATAGAAGAAAATTTATAGTATATACTCATGATAAAATGCAAAAATATGGAACTAAATTGATAAATTTAAGAAATCAAATGATAAAAATTGGAGTAGAGAATCACATATTTGACATTTTATTATTAACAGTGAGTATGGGTGGATTCGAAAACCAATCACAGGGCCGCTTTATGATGCACTGAATCGTTAAAATAAAACATAATTATGAAATGATCCATTGGACGATAAGCGCTCTGTCTGTCCCGTCCGTTTACCTCTCTGTCTCGCCATTCCGCTCTAACTTTATTATGAAATAAACCGAGTAAAAAATATTATAGGTTTCTTTAAATTATTTTTTCTAAAAAAATATAAATTTCACAATTTTTTTTATTTATATCATAAATTTTAAAAATTATTAAGCAATTATATTTTCAAGAGTCTAAAAAATATGCAACACAAGAGACACAATTTATTATTTGGCCAATTATTTAGGTGAATGCAATTGACTAAACTGGAGATTGTTCCAAACAGGTCAATTCTTAAGGATGATGACTCAAATTCTGACTGTTGTAAACTCGCATCTTTTAAAAAGAGTAATTGACCATTTTAGACTTATATGTGGTGGATGTTCTCCATACAAAGAGTTGAATCGGATATTATGTTAAAATTCTTAGGCTCCACATCGGTTATCACCAATTTCTTTTTAAAAGAACAAAAAAGAAAGAATACCCACCGAATCAAAATTGATTTTAGGATAATGTGTTTACTAATGCTTGGCTGGCTTGGGTTTGAATAAGAAATGAAAGCCGATATAGTAGCCACCGAATCCAAATTACTCCCAAATTGTCGACCTAATCAATCTTCCCCACACCACACACTGCACCTTTTTCATGCACTCACATAATTTCTGCAGACATTCACAAACACACAAACCTTTCTTTGACAGAACACAAACTTCAACGAGCAAACAAAACTCACAGTCTTCACCTACAATTACCTTAAGCAACAGCAGCCTTCAGGGGCTCAACAGATGTCAAAAGACAATATCCAAGAAAACTCTTTCTTCAAAAAAAGAAATTCTGAACTTTCTTTTCCCATTTTGTAAGGCTTATCATTTATATATCCATCACGGGCCACTACAATACAACGTATACTCTTTATAATAACTATCTTCCTCTATAAAATTATTGCTTCAACCTCAAACCCAAAAACCTCAATCCACTCTCACTCACATTCTCTCCTCTAACCTCCCCCCGACCTCACTCTCTCCATCCATGGCTTCTGTTCCTCGAAACAGAGGAAACAGAGCCTCTGTTTTCATCTCCCCTGTTTTCTTTTTTCGCTTTTCATGTTTCGTGTTATCGATTCATACCCGGGTTCTAGCACAAACATCTCCTGTTTTTGCCTGTGATGTAGCTAAATATCCATCGTTGGCGAGTTTCGGGTTCTGCAACACAAAGCTGGGGATCAATGAGAGAGTGGGGGACCTTGTTAAGAGGCTCACATTGCAAGAAAAGGTATTGTTCTTGGTGAACAGTGCAGGGAGTGTGAGTAGACTTGGAATACCAAAGTATGAGTGGTGGAGTGAGGCTTTACATGGAGTGTCTTACGTTGGACCTGGTACACATTTTTCTAATGTAGTACCTGGTGCCACTAGCTTCC
>CAODLS012111944.1:0-10323 GCA_948243855.1 Flueggea neowawraea
GGTTTATGTCTCCTCAAGTGAAGCTAGGCTACCAGGCGGCGATCTCTACCTAGCAAGAGGCCTCGGACTGAGTCCCAACACGCAGCGTGTCATGCTCTACTTCATGGGATGCTCCGGAGGTGTGGCTGGTCTCCGAGTGGCAAAGGACATTGCAGAGAACAATCCCGGTAGTAGAGTCCTGCTGGCTACTTCTGAAACTACCATTATTGGATTCAAGCCACCAAGTGCAGATAGACCATATGACCTTGTTGGTGTTGCACTCTTCGGTGATGGTGCTGGAGCAATGGTCATAGGCACAGACCCGGTTTTGAGCACAGAAAGGCCTCTCTTTGAACTACACACAGCAATTCAAAACTTCTTACCAGATACCGAAAAGTCTATCGATGGCAGGCTCACAGAAGAGGGTATCAGCTTCAAGCTAGCAAGGGAACTCCCTCAGATAATTGAAGACAACATTGAAGGGTTCTGTCACAAGCTAATGGGAGGTGCAGGACTAACTGATAAGGAGTACAACAAGCTATTCTGGGCAGTGCATCCAGGAGGGCCTGCGATACTGAACAGGGTGGAAAAGAGACTAGAGTTGTCGCCGGAGAAACTAAACGCGAGTAGAAGAGCTCTGATGGACTATGGCAACGCCAGCAGCAACACCATTGTGTATGTTCTCGAGTATATGATAGAAGAGAGCATGAAGATGAAGAAGAGTGGTGCAGACAGAGACTATGAATGGGGCTTGATACTGGCTTTTGGACCTGGAATCACCTTCGAGGGAATTCTTGCAAGGAACCTCTCTAAGTACACCTGTCTCGGATAGTAACTTGGATATTTTTCATGCCGTTCAAGCATTAAAGTCAAAATTTATGTAGCCCTTCAACACAGCATTACACGATATGTAACTTGATATGAATGTAGGATTCTCTTTGGTTTCATTCCATGCAATATGATGACCTCAAAAGGACCGAAAACACAATTAAATCATTAATGTAGGAGGTAATTCATAAATCATAGCAATCAAGAAGCTTACAAGTTTCCTTTCTATGTTGCTTCTGTTTCAAGCACACCAAATATGCGAATGCGAAAATGTTCAAATTGTTCGAGACAACAGTTCTTTTAATCGCACAATCATCTCTCGCAAACTTAGACCAGAACAGAAACCTGCACTCTCAGACCTCGAATCAATCCATTCATACTATGATGCTGAACAACCTAAACTAAATACCAACATAAGCAATCAATTACCAACAAACCATAGTCAAGCTCCAGCACAACAGGGTTGAGTGATTCAATTCCGCTAATTTTACCAAAAAGTACTGGAACACAGGTAAAAGAACATGAACCATAAATCACGGATTGAACGCAAGCTAGCTCGAGTTCAGCGTCCATTGAGTATAACGCGTCATTCATGAGCATAATCTCATATAATCGAGTTGTACGAGTAGGCAATATGGTAAACTTGATGATTAGGATGGACAATTTGATCCAATAAGTTAATTCTCTATGAGAACTATTTTTCCAATACAAAAATTCAGCCATACTTCTCATATCCCAAACTTTACAACAGCTCATCCACTTGCAGTTGTGACTGCAAGAGAAAACCAAAACCTTGTGGGAAGAGAGAACATAAACACCACTGCCCCCAAATAATCTTGGATGACAATGTTGATCATTAGCCACAGCAGAAAACAATCTTCAGTTATACAACTCCAGATGGAAGACGAAGAACCAGCTGTCCTCCAAACACGCTGAAAAAAAAAATTATATGCATAATAAGGATTAAGTATTGCAATAAAAATCATAGTAAAAAGTGTAAATTTCCAAATATTTACCAACCTCTTAACGTAATAATAGCAGAAGTCCGCTAAGATGAAAGTCTGAACAATTTCTGAGATGAGAACCATAGAAGGCCATAATCCATATCCTAAGGCTACAAGCAAGTGTCCACGGCTATCCAAAACCTGTTTCAAGCAAAAACCAATTGATTAATGAAAGACCACAAATCTAATAGCCCATATCTCCATAGAAAAGAAAGATGAATAACAACAGAAATACATCACACCATAATAAAGAAAGAAACAATAGCACTACAAAAGTATAATGGTCTCCGCTGCACAACGTGGCTAACTGATTTATCCTTCAATAGCATTAAAAAATGAGTAGCATAAATCAGAGATACAGTGGTCAGTAACTGCATTATATAAATACTGTATAACTACTGTACACATCACTCACAGCAATTTCGGAGGGCATCGCTACTTGCATTAACAATGTTGAATAAAGTGCCAGATCTCCAAAATACCAGAAACTAAACACAACCGGAAAAAAAAACGCATATATGAATTGAATTTGACATGCACAAACCTGGAGAACCCAATGAGCACAGCTCAAAAACCTCGCTACCCCCAATGCAAAAACATAATGAGCAGTGAATGGTTCGACAATCTGCAAGAATAGGACTAGAATGAATATGAATTCATGAAACACATTAAAATATCACTTCCAACCAAAGAAACATTACCTTTGTGTTCTGCATTACCCGCAACTGGGGAAGTACAGAAACAGCTTCTAGGTACACACAGAATGCCCAGAAAATCCTGTTCACTAGATTATGTGATGTTGATGGATGAATAAACAGAGCCAAAACAGCACAGGGTGCAACCTGCATCCAGATTCAAGAAACAGTGACCAGAAAAGTGCATCAAACACAGATCTGCTATCATGAGATCTAACATTAAACGTAGCTACTGCAAACGACAAATGCTTCAAAGAATGAAAACAAGAAATTTTCCTTTCAACTCAACTTGCAAGAATCTTAACTTTTAAACAACAAAAGTTGTAGAAATGTTCGTAAGGTTTTGTTGACTATAATGACAAAATTATGAAGAAAAATCCCAAAAGAAGTAGGATGAAGAACTCACAAAAGTGATTTTCAGAAGAGGACAATAAATGAAAGATAAATATTAAAGGTAATTTAATCATTCATGTTCCATAATACTAAAGCATAGATTTGAACAAAAAAGTGTGTCACTATAAACTTGTTGGTAACTCTTAGAATCTGCTTGCATAGATCACAAGTCATAACTAACTTTTACTCTAGATAAAATAAGTGAAAAGGCCAAGCTCACAAGTAGCATCCACAACAGCTCACCAAGAAGTCTGCACTTTTACATGTAAATATTTTGGTGAAGAAAATTACACATCAATTTATGAAATAATTTTCATTTATCATAATTGATGAAAACAGGTGTCACATGCTTGCAACATCGTAAATGGTAATACGCTGAAAAAGCACTCACCACAAAATATATTGCGAAATTATCTTTGTCCTCCATGTAACTGGACTTTAACTTAAAACGGATCATATAAATAACCCATAGAGTTGTTGCCAATGTAGCTAAATCCAATACCGTATGTATGTCATATTCCATAACAAAGCTACAATATAACCTAACGGCCAAAAAAATAGCCGTCAGTTCCTGTGATTTGAGCGAAAGCCCTGAAAACAATTCGAAACAACATTAAGAAAAGAGGGCAGAACCAATAAAATGCCATGAAAACAACAAAAAAGAGCAACATATCAACATCCTCTCAAATGTAAAAGATTTCTTTTGCTAGCATTAAGGTACAATATGAGTCTAGTTCACACAACGCCTCAAAGAAATTACAACTCACCAAATAAACAGTATCAAAACCTAACTACAAAGCTTTTGGCAATTAAAGCAAACCACATACGAATTTGGGACATAATTTAACAAGTTAGAAACTTCAAACAATCATCACAGCTAAAGATAGCGATTTTGCGCAATCGAACATAAATTAACATCACTCTCCACAATTTAGGCAAAAAAACCTAGTTCTTAGTTTCCATATAGCGTCCACATCAAATCATACCAACGGCAAAATTCAATAAAGGATCAAAATTCTCACACATATAACACGAAACAATCAATTGATAATCATAACCCACCGATCAAAACAAAAAAAAAAACTGAAATTAGAAAAAAAAAACAGAAGTTTGTGTGAATTACCCGCACAGGTCCTCTCTTTCATTAACTTGTAGATGAGGACGACGATGCCAATAGAGTGAACAGCCTCGGCGGCGACGAAGAGGTTATCGTGGTCGTGGACGATGAAGCGGAGGAGGACCAAGGCGGCCATACCGGAGACAACCGCTAAAAAAGCTTTGACCTTTGGGGGCTGTCGTCTGACCCATGTCGTCACCACATGGATCGGCCTCTTCGGTGGTCTCATGGAGAATCAGAAGTTTGGATTGGATTGATTTGAATTAGGTTTCTTATTACACACAGTGATGGAAGACGCGAGCGAGCGAGAGAGAGAGAGAGAGAGAGAGAGAGATTGGTAATTAATGAAAGTTGTGAACGGACATGGAAACAGTCATTTGATTGGGCATGCTTATATAGACGTTTGGTAAATTTTTCTCTTTTTTTTATATATATAATCGAAGTTTTTTGAAGGCTTTTTGTAGTAAAAGTTAAATGAATTAGCTTGGATTAGATAAATAACATTGTTACTTTTTTTTTGTAAATCAAATAAGTTTTATTGCTTAGAATCAAAGAATAAAGCTTTAGAGCATACAAAAAATTAATTTTAAACCTTGATTATTCTTATCGAACTTTGACTCAAATTTAGACAAAGTGATAAAAGCCAATTAAGGCTAAAAAAACAGCTATGTTCAAACCACAAGACTAACAGAGACGATGGAAAAAATAACAACCCCTACTATGAAAAAAAATACAACTAACAGTTAGACAAAATTTATATGTTCACTATAGCCAACCACCTTCAACTTTATCATCTGCTACATCTACTTAACAATCAGTTCAACAGAAGGATTTTGTTGGCGAAAAATGAGTTCATTCCTGGACCTCCAAATCCAATAAATGGCAGCACTAAATAAAATTCTCCTCAATCTATTAAGCACAGATTTGCCCTTAGTCTTTCGAGAAAACCAACAAACCTCTTGTCTCCAGGGCAAACAACTCTGCTGAATTCTGCAACTATGAAGTAAACATTGCCAAACAGTGGATGAGAAGCTACAAGAGAAGAAAATATGGTCAACATATTCAAGATAAAGCTGACAAAATACACAGAGATCATCAGAAACCTTCTCCTATTTTAACATCTTGCTCTTAACAACCAACCGATTATATAAAGCTAACCAGAGAATAAAACTAAATTTAGGAACATGGTCTGGTCCTCAGACCAACTTGTATAATGAAACAACAGTAGCTTTAGGCCTCAACTCATTTTAAGTGTAAGCACTAGTAGAAGAGTATTTCCAAAGGATCCTA
Organism: Flueggea neowawraea; assembly: GCA_948243855.1. Classification (NCBI taxonomy): domain Eukaryota; kingdom Viridiplantae; phylum Streptophyta; class Magnoliopsida; order Malpighiales; family Phyllanthaceae; genus Flueggea; species Flueggea neowawraea. The sequence continues at coordinate 5,307 of CAODLS012111944.1, forward strand.
TCAGACTTGAGACAGTCAGGAATAACCTATAAAATCACTTGCCAGGCAATCTCAGTGTCATCATCCAGGGAGTCAGGCAACATCCACCTATTATGCCTCCAAATATTAGCAACTTTGGCATCCTTTAGGATATCAAAATTAGACACCTACAACAAAGGGAAAGTTGGCAAAACAGATTGCCCATTAAGTCAAGGATCATGCCAAAAAGAAATTTTTTTACCATCACCCAACTTATAGCCAAAACCATGAATCAAATCAGGTCTTATTTGCAATAAATGGTTCCAAGCCTAGCTGCAATCCAAGGGTTCGGTAATCCCCTCAAAACTTAACTTTTTAAGTTTTTGTAGGGTAATCCAAACATCCAGAGGGAGTCCTTAGAGACTAACAGCTCCCAAATCCACTTTCCAATAGCAGCTTTATTCCAAGGAGTTGAGATCCTTAATTCCCAGCCCTCCTCCTTTTTTAGGTTTGCACACAGAGTTCCAAGAAACAAGACTCTTTGAGCCGTAGTCTTTGCCCAACCACAAGAACGCCCTACATTTCCAATCAATTCCATGCACAACAGACTGGGACAGGACAAAAATAGAGCACCACTATACCTGGATATTTTTGGGTTGCTACGATTTACTCTGATATTTTTGATTTATAAAGGATACAATACAAATTAGTCGATTTTGATTTTTTTTTCTCTCAAGTACTAAAAAATTGAAGATTTATATAGTGTTTAGTATATTTTGATTTAATTTCATTTATTAATGAAATAAAATAAGATCTATCTTAATTTTTTTTATTTGCAAATGAAATGAGATAAAATCCTTGAAGATTTGTATTTAGAAATAAAATAACATGTTTGGTGTATTTGTGGAATTATTCACTTGCAAATAAACCTTATGTTTGGAATGAATGAAATTTATAATTATTTATTTTTGTTTACTAATGCCCTTATATTAATATTTGAGTGGTGGATTAATAATGCAATTAGGGGTGTCAATTCGTGTTATCATGTCGTAATCGTGTCATGTCATTTATATATCAAAAATCATCATACAAGACATGAGCATTACAAAAATTGAATTCGTGTCAATCGTGTCGTGTCGTTCGTGCCGTCTCTTAAAATTGTGTTGTCGTGTCAGAAATTGACAGCCCTAAATTCAATGTGAAAGATAATTTTACCTAAGTAGAAAAATTGTAGAATTCATTTATAAACTCCACCTCTTTTGATGAGATTTAAAAATGAACAAAATATAATTAAAATTAATTTGAGATTTTTTAAAAAATTATATAAACATAAAAATTGAATTTATAAATGAATCTCATAATTTAAAAGGAATTGAGATTTGAAAATAAATTCTTTAAAATTTTATAAAATTCATTTATACTAAACACACTATTATAAATTTTTAAATTGTCTCTAATGTTAAATTGATCAGCAATTCATTTTTTTTAATTGTCTCCAATGCGTTAGAAAGTGAACATACTTGAAATCTTTTGTAGACCAATTTTATAAAAATCTATGAAGATATTGGGTTGGAATAGCATACACATATAGTGAACTACGATAAATTTTTCTCTTCTGTTATGATGTCAGTTTGCTTTATTAGGGAGGTGAGAGTGATGTGGGAGGTATTCTGGGAGTATTTTCTGATTTTTGATTTGGGGGTATCATTGCTCACTCAAATAGCTATCTTCTATCTGCCATTTTGATTCATTCCATTAATTCAATACTCTCACCTTCCCCTTCCTTTCTCTTCCATTTTTATACTTTCTTGTGAGTGTTTTATGAAATCGCAGGGTTGTGTCAGGCTGCTGCTCGGGACGGTGATGTACGCACAATATTGCTTGGCCAAAAAATTTCAACACCAACTTGAAAGGTTCTAATCATTTTTCGCTTACAAAGAGTTGTTGAGTGTGTGAGTTGATTTCTCTCTTAACAAAGAGATCAGGAATAAGAAGATATTTTGATTAGTTTTGATAGGCGCTAACTAAAAAACACAAGAATTAAAAAAAATAGTTTTAGTAATTAAATCATTTAATTTCATAAATTTTTATATTTATACCCTTTAATTAATTGTGTTGGTAATTAATGAATTAGTTAAAAAAAAAGATTAAATAAGGATAAATTTGTAGTTTTGATAATAATAAATGCTTAAAAAAAGAAAATGTGTCTATATTTTGAAACACTTAAAATAAAAGTTGTGTCTATCAAATTAGAACAAAGAGAGTATCTTGTATTCTTTAAATTACCATTTTGCATTTATGTAGTTAAAATTTATGACATTGTTTAGTTATTTTCAATCTTCTCGATTGTTCAATACTCCGACCTATAGGGTATCAATACTATCCATCATGCCACAAAAATAGTTCAAGCCGTTTTCAGTACATACTTTAGCTTCCATTGCTGCCAAATTCAACTCTTGGACCCGTTCTAATTTGGCCATTTCATCGGTGCCTGAGCTCGAATATGGACCCTTGCGGCATTATTTCTTTTCAAAAGGATCAACCTGTAACTTTGGAGACAAGAAGTTATCACTGGTTCCCTAAACTCCTCCACTCCACACATGGTTTACACAATTACACCTGAGGGACAGCTGAGTTTTAGTCAACTAGAATGTCAATTTGACCAAAATATATGAACCAAATACGTGTCAGAAATATTAGCCATGTTTATTCAGTTGTTATGGTGAGATGATTTCATGAAGAATGAGCTTTGGTTAAACTCTCAAATCAATCCCATCTCCTAGATACCGGGCAATCTGCCTCTCGTTAGCTCTTGAAATAAAACTACCTAAACGAGAACAACATTTACGATCCACAGAGAAAAAAAGTCTTGACCATTGCATAGAGAATAAAGACGTTGAAACAAATAAACAACCAAGTAAAGGTAGCTAACTGTCAAATGCTACTACCATCTAAAATCTAAGAATCTGGGCTCGGCAACTAGGAAGCTGCATTGTAGACTTCTTGCCTGACAAGAACAAATTACCATCTGAGCCAATAAACAGGTTCAGAATGTCCATGAATTTGACCTTCTGATGAGAGGCTTCATTTGCTTGTCTTCCTTAAGAGCCACCATACCCAAATGTGAAGGATCCTCCAACATCATTTTCGCAACCAAGTAACCTGCAATGGACCATGTTTGCAACTTCCGTGCCTGCTTTCCGACCAAGCTTTCCGTCATAATACTCAGGCCAGTTGTCTTTTAGCAATCTGGTTTCCGCAAGTTCAATGGCACGTCTTGCAATTTGTGGGCATCCAGTTTTGATACACGCAGCTGTGAGAAGCCAAAAGAGCACTGCACCACGCATAGCCATAGCCAACACATGTATATGTTAATTCTCAGAATATAAGAATAAAAAACGGAACCGAACAAAACAGGTAACATCGAATTCTCAAATACAATTACTTGATAGAGTTTAAGATGGTTTACGGACTAAAATATTGTTGTCTATAAGCAGACATAAAAACAGAACAATAAGGTTTTAGAAGCACAACTGAATTACAATAGTAAAATGGAGGTTGGAAATGCATAAGAAAAATCCATTAACAAAGCAAATCCAATGGAAATTAGCACCATTGAATATCTCTTCTTGGCAAACATACATCCAACAGTTTAGCTTTGCGACCTCTTACTTTTCAGAAATGCTTTGAAACATCAGTTATATTCAGAGAATTTGTCAAGCTAAGGGCAAATCATAATATGCATACCTGGCCATGACCCTCCATTGTGGTAGCTCCATCTGGTATTCTTCGGGTCACATCCTGTTATGATCCGCCATTCATGACTCTCGAGTGCAGGGTAGCACACCTTGAGTGGCATTTCTCCAACCAACTCCTCCCACCTTGATTCTATGAGATCCATGATTGCCATTGCTTGTTCAGGGGTTGCCAACGATGATAGAATTGCAATACAATTGCCTAAGCAAAACCAACGGAAATCCATTCTTGCAGGACTAACATTCCCAATGAAGTATCCACCATGCATTGGCATAAAGTCAAAAATCCATTCCGGAAGAGAATCAGGTATCACATTAAACTTATTGACAGCGGTGTGAGAATATTCCTCTGTTTTATAGCGATATATGTCATTAAGCTGCTTCAAGTCAATCCAGAAATAACTTCTCATGTGAAAGCTCAGAGCATGAAGGCGCTTAACTATACGTTCTACAAACTCCTTCCCCTCCTCATCTTGTTTAAGTAAAAGCAAAGCACATCTTAATGCCATGAAGAAAAGTGCTTGAATTTCAATGGGATAACCATAAACACCCTGATAGAAAAACAATTGATATAAGAAACAAAAAGGGTTAAACTTTGCAATAAGACCAGCAATAAAGTAATGCTAAGATGGAGGTACTATGAAATTTGAGAATATCATCATGAATATGTTGCCAAGGCCTAAACAATGTGATAGAGAGGTCATAATAAGTATGAAGATAACATAAAAGCAAGTTACAGAATTTGATTTATGTAAACTTTAACCACCGGTTGGACTCAAAGTTTCGAAATGCAACTTATGCCTTTCCAAGCTGATATCCAGCTATAATCGATGTCATTTATAAACATCCAGATGAAATGCAAATGAAACATACATAAGTCCACTACTGTAAACAGCTGGATAACTCACCATCCTGCGATCAATCATGCAGCATCCATCAGCACAAAGAAGAGTTGGAAATGTGTCAAAACCCTCTGAAAGGCACAAACTCAAAATCAGACGCATACCCTTCTGACATTCTGGCAACTCGGCCAATGTTGTATCCCCTGTAGACTTGGTATAAGCCCGAAGCAATATAATCCACCAAAATCCAGAATCAACTGGCGCCACTCTTCCTATTGCACTCTCACCAAAATCTGCTATCAAAGTCTCATTGTTCCTTAACGGATCATGAAGGACTTTAAAACTAGCAGGCATTACTCCTTCTCCAAGCTGGAATCTGTCAATCTTTTTCTCCCACGATTGAAGCCGAAGGGTCTTCAAAATGAAATTCTTCACTATTTCTGGCTCTCCATTCATAAGAAA
>CAODLS012112209.1:0-12341 GCA_948243855.1 Flueggea neowawraea
TCTTCGACATCACTAGATATACTCAATCCATCAGCTTTTGCTCCTAAATCACTCTCTCCAAGAAGAATATCTTGCTCAGACTCTCCTAATTCTTGCAAAGGATTACTCGTTTTACTCCTCCAGAACAATAAACTACCATAACAGTCCTCCAAATACCGACCAACTTCAACTAATGGAATGTAAACCACAAACAATGAATTGCAGATATACGTAATCAACCACCGATTGGACTACAAAACTAGCAGCTATCCATATTGTAGCAACAGAAAATATGTACACTAGACCCCAAGTCCATCGCCAAACTTTACTATTCATACTCTTAAACCCAATATCAATTCACACAAAAGCTCAACCGATCAGAATTAACTCAAATATCTAAACCAAATCAAAATTTAATAAATATCCATACCAGCATATCTCTTCTACTATATAAAAATTCCCACAAAAGCTTACCTAAAGTCACCAACATTAAACTAGAGAAAAAAAGAAACAAACTTGGAAGCAAAACATTAAGATATTCGAAAATTGAGAGAAGAAAAAAATACCCAGAAACATTAAACCCAGTTACATGAATAGAAACCACAATTCGAAGCAATAGTGATCAAATTGTATAGAAAGATTAAAGTTTTTCTTTTTGTTGACACAAACATCAGAATATGTTGGACATGGATTATGCAGCAATGAAGTAGGCCAGACGGATGTTTGTCATATGTCAGAGGAAATTAAGACAGAATTCGGTGTTGGTTGAAGGGTTTTTGACGGAGAAAGATTGAGATAGAGCCGCCGTGACTCCCTGGAAGGATTCACAGAGACGAGATCACGTTCATATGGAGATTTTCGACTCGTCGTCGGTGGCTGTTAGTTGAACAAACTAGGAAGTTAGTTATTTATTATGGGCCAATCTTACTGGCCCAAATAACTGAAATGGTGGGCTGAAAATTAAGAGAAAATCACACTTTTATAGCAAAATAAAACTGACGGCCCAGAGACATATTACATATTTTCCACTACAATGTTCAAATTATGTCAACATATAAAAATTCAAGTGTGTTCATCAACAAATTTAAATTACAAACATATCACTATTACCTAAAAAACCTCTAAATAGAGTACTCCCCAAAAATTCTAAAGACAAAATCGCAGTAAGAATTTCTCTATTTTCTCTTCTCTATCTCCTTTCTCATCCCTCTCTCTCACTCCTCCCTTTCTATTATACATTGCAAAAAAAAAAAGCTTCCATCTAGAAGGTCTACGTCTGTCGATCTAAATATAGAAGATATCTAGAAATTTTCTGAAGATTTCAAATCGTGACAACAACAAACTTTCAGCAAGAACGCAAAAACTGTGATTCAGATCGTTGAAAACCAATTTACAGTTTTCGTCGTCGATCAAAATATATAAGGTCTTTAGATATTTCTGAAGATTTTAAATCTCGAAAACAACAAACTTTCATCGAGAAGGCAATAGCTTTGATTCAGATCATAGAAAACCAATATGCAGCTTCCGTCGTCGATCAAAATATAGGAGATCTTTATATTAGTATTACAACTTGTTTATGATGTGTTTGTAACTAGTATATACTACGTTTATGACTTGTTTATGTTATACTTGTAACTTGTATACCACTCACCAACGAAAAAACAACTTATATATAATATACAAACAACATGTATACAACGTATATACAATAAATAAACAACATGTATTCAATATACAGACAACATGTATATCTTTTACAGAGATGCAGAACATATAAGTATCAACTTCATAACTTGATTATGCTATATTTGTAACTTGTATGTCTTTTACAAAGATACAAAATATACAAGTATCAATTTTATAACTTGTTTATACTATGTTTGTAACTTGTATATACTATATTTATGATTTGTTTATGCAATGTTTATAACTTGTATATCTTTTACAGAGATACATAATATACAAGTATTAGTATTACAACTTATTTATGCTGTGTTTGTAACTTGTATATACTACGTTTATGACTTATTTATGTTTTGTTTGTAACTCGTATACAACTCACCAATGGAAAAATAACCTATATACAATATATAGACAACATGTATACAACGTATATATATAATAAATAAACAATATGTATATATTTTACAGATATGCAGAGCATACATGTATCAGTTTTATAACTTGTTTATGTTATATTTATAACTTGTATATTTTTTACAGAGATACAAAATATATATGTATCAGTTTCATAACTTGTTTATACTATATTTGTAACTTGTATATATACAACAAATATACACTATAAAAAAATAACATATACACAACTATACAAAAAGTAGAAACGACGTCGTTTAGTTACAAAGGTGAATAGACAATATTTGATTAACGGGCCATGTATTACAAAAGCCCAAAAGTAAAAATAAAATATCAGAAAGCAAGACCCAAACAAAGAAAACTAAATCTGTAAATTCAATAAGTAGACCGTACGATCCAAATAACATATTTTGAAGAAGGTACACCACATAATTATCACCAAAATAAATTACAGACAAATGTCTTTGAAAAGTGTGGTTTCAATACTATCAGAATGATTATTATAATTTAGAAATAAAACACTTCAAATTATAGTTTCAATTATGTCCAAATATTTATACTCTCTTTTTTGTCATTTTCTCTCTCCTCTCCCACCCTTTCTCGTCTTTCTCACCTCTTCCTTCTCTTTTCCCCTCCCTTTCTGCCTCACTCTCCTCTTCTCACCTGATCTCCTTCTATGGTTCCTTTTGTCCCTCTCTTTCTCCTCCCTCGTTTGTTCTCTGACTCTCTTTTTTCCTTCTCTCTCCGCCTCCCTCTGCCTCTTCAGTTTGCATCGCCTTCTCGTCGCCCATCATTCTTCGCGTCTTAGATATCATATTTGACCCAACCCGCTTCGGCCTTGTCGATCCAGTATCTCTAACGTGTTTTGTGTTACTATCTATGCTTCGTTGGTTTTGATTTGTTTTGCTCCCAGGTTATCAACGATCGGGAGACTAGAACCAATGGGCTTCAGATTTGTGACATTGAAGAATGAGTAGTCAATGAGAGACGCTATTGAAGGACTAAACAGATCTAACCTTGTCGCGCCATAGAGGAGGAGGAAGAAGATGTAGATCTGCAATTTTTTAAAAAATTACATTAATAATCGCTATAAATTTGTAAAAATATAACATTAGTCCCTAGATTAATTGTTTCATTAATAAGTTTTAAAAGTTCTAAATAATTTGAATTTGAATGAAACCAATTGAAGCAATTTTGTGCTCATTTTGTACAATTGAATAAATAAATTTTAAAAAAATTTTGAGATATACTTAATTTGTATTAACTTTTTGTAAGTATTTGTTAGTAATGTACTCGTTTTGTACTCATTTTTTAGTGATTAAAGTGATCAATTAATACTCATTTTTTGTATACATTTGTTATTTATACTCTGTTTGTTCTCATTTTATACTTATTTTTGTTCAATTTGTATCCAATTTTGTATTAATTTATTTGTTCGTACTCGTTTGCTTTCGGTTTGTTTTCATATCTGGAATAACGAGAACAATTTGTTTTCATTTTGTATTTATTTTCTTATTTGAAATAATGAAACCAATTTATTCTCGTTTTGTAATCATTTTGTCATGTGGTCAAATCTTTTGGTGTGTGGTCAAGCGCGTAGTCAACACACGATCAAATTTCTGATGTACGATCAAAAGGTGGTAAAAATGTCAAATTTAAGCATGTTTGCAATTGTAATTAAAGAGGTTCCATTTCTGTTTACATTTAGATGCTCATGCAAATTTCTTTTCTTGAATATTTAAGATAAAATTCTAATGTAATTCAAGATTTTAATTTAAAAAAATACCAAAAAACATAAATTGGATTTAAAAAATACTATATTTATGATAAATTAATTTTTTTCATGAAAAAGTGAACTCTAACAAAAAACAATTGACTTTCAAAAAAATCTCCAAAAAATCTCTAAAAAAAAGTTCATTTTTTATAAAAAATTATTTTAATAAATTTTTAATATAATATTTTTTTAAAATTAAATTAAATTATTTATATATATATTCGATATGTATAATATTTATAAAATTTAATTTAATTTAATAATAATTAATTTAGTATATAAATATATATAAAAATATTTAAATATCTACAATAATTTATAAAAAATTTTAAAGTCTTTAAATAATCTTTAAAAATCTTAAAAAAAAATCTACAAAATCTGTAAAAAATTTTCAAAATCTTCAGAAATTTTTAAAATGTCTTTAAAAATATACCCGACATTAATTTTAAATTTTCGTTGCTATCAATACCAAATTAATGTTCATCACTATCTACGCTAAAAAAACAAACCGCTACTGTTTGACAAACCCTAACTGACGCCGCCATCACCACAAAATTCAACAAAATCAACCTGTACAAAACTAGCCATTCACGAATGTCTTTAAAATCAACCATCAACAACCAACAAAATCAACCGTCAATCGCCGCCTACACCAAACCTGGTCGATATCCGCCGACGACGCCTTCTCCGACAAAAGAGTAACTCGCCATATCTTCAAACCCTAGCAATCAGAGAAACCTTAACAACAACCTGGAACGAAGTGTGTTTTTACAACCTTGAAAACCTCGCATCTCACGAAGGCGATAGAGTGCAGATCGCGGCGACGGAGTGCAGATCGCGACAATGGAGTGCAGATCGTGGCGGCGGAGATCATTCCTTAAAACCGTCGAGATCATGATTCTGCAACCTCTCTTCGGTGGCGATTCCAGGTGAGAGAGAGATAGACATCGCAATCAATGGCCGCACATCTTCGAAAGCAATTCCCGAGGTGGCGGAGAGGATGTGTCGGGAGAGGAGGAGAAGAGAAGAGACGAGAATGGTTGTCGAGGGCGGCGAGTGAATAAAATGATATGTTTTAGATGTTAAGAAAGTTGGCATCCCAAAATTCAAAATTGGACGTTAATTGTGATAACCAACATAATTAACTCAAAACCCATTATATTCATTTTTTAATTTTTGCAATGACAATTTTTAGATTAATTACCATTTGAACAAATTTCATGTCTGAAAAACATAGCATATGGAAACAACAAAATACGTTAAATAAAATGGCTCTAATCAGAAGAAGATACAACGAAAACGAGTTAAATGGGATTCTATATAATGCATCACCCATTTGGTGTGTTTCTGGAAAATCGATTTTGTGTTGGATTTACACTCTGTAGCATCAAACATCAATTTAAACCTGTGAAACAAGAAGCAACAAAACATGGTTTCTGCTGGGTTATCTGGTACCGATAGCTTGATGTTTCCTTGGAGTTTAGGAACATCCTTAAAAACCGGAAAAGAAAAAGGCTACAGCAGTTAAAGCTTTGAAAATCAGTAACCATATCGATGATAGTTTTGATACACATGCTATTTCTTTTTTCGACTACACTTGCTAATTGCAGTCTCCGAGGAAGTATAATATTCCATACCACGACGCCAACTGCCTGGAATTGGAACCCCACCACAAGGCTTCTGCCACTGCTCCTCGTTATTCTGGTGTGCTCTCTGAACAGCTCTCGCTCTCTCCTGTCTCCCGCGGCGGAGAAGGAATCGAAGCATCTGTTGCAGTTGCTTCAGGACCTAATCCAATAAAGCTGAGAGCCATCGCAACATCGCTGATCAAAGGCTGAACTGCTGCTTCCTCTTGTAGGCACACTGCTGCCACCTCAACTGCTTGGTTTAGTACTCTGACTGGGAAATCACCGTGCAGAAATGGTTTACCAGTTCTAGATATCTACACTTGTCTTTGAATACTGGATATGCCTGTTCAAGAATACGCAAGTTACTAGGGAAGATATTTACAGCTCGCGTAGATTCAAGTTTCAGTTCTGCTAGATTATAAGAAATGATCATAAGAAGTATATTAAAACAGAGTAATCAAGAAAAATATTTACCACTTGCACACAGTCAAGTTTTCTTAGTTCTGCCGGATTATGAAACGATCTCAAAAAGTATATTAAAACAGAGTATTACTGGCTTAAAAGTATAGCAAAAATATTTCTGGCTTGCCTACAGTCGAGTTTTTTTTTTTAAAAATTCTACCAGATCGCTCCTCATATGCTAATTAGGGAGGCAAGTTCGATATCAGGTCGTTCTATTAGGGGTTACACTTCTCCTGAGTATTACTGCAACATTAGCAAATGATTTGAATTAATGCATTGACCAAAGAAAAATTAATGCATTTTTCTAATTTGATTAGAAGAAAACAGAGTATTCTCTTGTAGCATAGTTCAAGTATGTTCAATCGAAGTGAGATTTATAAGAGCTTTGCACTCACTCAACCAACTATAATTTTCTCGTGGTTTGGTATAGTGGTGTCAATGGCTCGCCAGTTTGTGATCAACTCTGGCAAAACAACTCCGAAACTAGTTTGCTCTGCTGTCAAATCTGAAACTCAATACGATTGCACAATATGTTTCTGTCAGCAGTTAAATACACCAATATTAATCAAATTAGTTCTTTCAAGTCTTAAAATAAAACAAGCTAGTAGTTGGACTTTAATATACTAAATAATGTTAAATATGTATTATTCTTTTGTTCACTATGTTGTGAAACTAACATTCACTCGAACCTAATGGGTATTTCAAATGGCAACGGACACTTTCGAGTTGAGCAATTTGACAAGAACACAAGTTCGAGATCCAAAGTGTAAATCCTCTCGGGCAACTCTCAAGTTTCTTACAGTGAATGAGAGAACGAGATTGCCATATCAGATCATATAGACTCAGCTTATTCAACTAGGTAGAGCATAAGAAAAAGAACGAAAAATAAGAGCTACTGTACCTAGTAGATGGTCATCAAGAGATCCCATTGACATGTATTCAAACGCCAGTAATCTTTGATCACCATCAGCACAATATCCAATAAGATTTATGAGATTGTGATGATGCAAGAGATCAACTTCAACAAGAATTCTCTGTTCCCTTGCAACCCATTCCTATCTAGCTGCTTCACAGCCACAATCTGAAGTCAATTGAATCAATGTGACTAAACTCTTTTCTTGCTTTCAAATATGGGGTCAAGACAACAATAGAGTCAAGGAAGAACCATCTTACCTGATTGGTTTTCTCAAGCTTTCCCTTGTGAACTCTCTCAAATCCGCCTTCACCAATCAGGCATTCCTGCTGAAAGTTCTTTGTAGCAGTGTCAAGTTCGCAGAAAGTGAATGTTTGTGCTGCAATGTTGTTGTTTGCTGCAGCTTCTTTGTTAGTAATATCTTCCTTGTTATTGTTGTTAGTTTTAGGCAGGTTCCTCGGCTCCAGATTCTCTGCACAGAACAAAACAATTCATCAAATTTATATTCTGCAAAGCACAAAATAGGTACTGCTAAAATGAATTGATCCAATATGGACGCTAGACTTACCATGCACTTTCTTGGTGGTGAGTTGCACACTGTTAATTTTAGTAAGTTTCTCTGCTAATATCAAACGAGCGTGGATGAGTCATTCTTGACTTACACACTGGAAATGTTGGAAACAAATCAAAATATTTATGGTAGTTTTCGTCCTTTAAGAGTAATTCCATTACCACTGACACTGTAAAATCATTTGGACGTACATTTCTCGCTTTCATTTTGTGAAGGAGCTCAATCACTTTTGGAATCTCATTACTTTGGTTGAACGCATGGATCAATGTATTAAACGTGAAAACATCTGGTACACAACCTTTCTCCTCCATTCGTAACACGAGCTCACTAGCTTTTTCCAATTGACCTTTCTCACAAAATCCATGCATAAGAATTGTATAGGTTACAACGGTTGGTTCTAACCATTCATGACAAAGTTTGAGGAATAATTACCAGGCAATTTCAAACTTCCCTACTTTGCATAGGCCATCGATGAGGGAGTTAAAGATTTCAACATCGACCAACTTTTCGTCGCCCAAACATTGAAACAAGTCTAATGCCTCTGAAACACAATTTTTCTTGCAAAGTCCGTTGAGATATACAGCATAAATTATCAAATCTGGCATAATGTCATGAAGTTGCATTCATCAAACAGCTTACTGGCATCTCTAACTTTGCCCATCCAGAGAAGACCACTCAATAAAGTGTTGTAAGTGACAATATCAGGTCTAATGTCACTCAGAATCATTTTCCCATAGAGTTTTAAAGCTTCTTTTATTTTTTTTATTCTTGCAATACCCATTCAACAATACATTATAGCTCACAACATCAGGCTGACATCCCTTCCTTTGCATGGAAGCAAAAAGCTCCCTTCCTTTATCAATTAAACCTACCAAGCAAAACCAGTTCATCAATGTATTATACGTGACAATATCATGCTTTACACCTTTATTAACCATAAGGTCATACAGTTCATTTGCCTCTTTCATTTTCCCCTCCTTGTACATTGCATCAAGTAGTGTATTGAATGTTACCACGTCAGGTCATACACCTCGCTCGAACATCTCAAAAGAAATATTCATAGCCTCCTCCCGCTCACCTCCCAAGCAAAGGCCACGTATAAGTGAGGTATATGTAACAACATCTGGCGAAGTTCCTCTTTCTTTCATTTCAACAAAAAGTTGTTTTGCTTTATTGATTGAGCCATCCTTGCAAAGGCCATTTATAATAGCAGCAGTATAGCTAACTAAATCTGGCCTGCAATTGATACCAAATCTGCTATTCTCTTTCGCCATTTCTTCGTGTAACTTAAGAACAACAACCGTATTCCCAGTTCGACACAGCCCATTAATCAAAGCAGCATAAGTAATAACATCAGGTGAACAACCAACTGCCCCCATTCTCTTAAATAACCTAACAGCCTCGTCAATCTTATCCTCCATACACAAACCTCTAATCAAAGTATTAAAAGTAACTGCATTTGGCCTACACCCGCTTCTATAAATACAACCTAGAATAACAAATGCAACGGATACACTTTCCTCTTTCATCTTCCCCTCCTTGCAAAGTGCATCCATCGACGAAGTAAACATTGTTATGTCAGCTCGTATAACTTGATTGGACATTTCAAAAAAAAGCCCCTAGCCTGCTCCCCTCACCCGCAAGACACATGCTCTGTATAAACGAGTTATAGGTAAAAATATCTGGTAAAATTCCTCTGCTCTTCATTTCAATAAAAAATTGTTTTGCTTTGTCTATCAGACTATCCTTGCAAAGACCATCAATAATAGTATTATAACTACCTAATCAGGCTTGAAATTGATATTTAATTCCCCATTCTCCTTTACCATTTCTTCATACACCTTAAGAGCAACATTTATATTCCCGTTTCGCCACAACCCGCCGATCAAAATATTATATGTAAAAACATCAGGCGGACAACCGACTGCACCCATTTTCTTCAATAACGTAACTGCCTCGTCTATCTTATCTTCCATAAACAACCCTCTAATCAAAGAATTAAAAGTCATTACATTTGGCCTCCCGCCACACCTAAAAACACAACCCAAAGCCACAAACCCGTCGGAAACCCTTTGGACACTGCAAAGGCAATTCACCAAAATATTCAAAGTCATAAAGTCTCTAACCAACCCACAAGAACCCATCTTAGCACACAACAAAATGACATTATGGTAATGCTTATTCTTAGCTAATGCGGCTAAGAAAAGTTGAATGAGGAGACTGGCGGAGTGGGTCGCAAACGGATCATATAATCAAAAAAGCCAAGGGCTTGACGGAGAGTAACCCTACCTGACTTGCAGTCGATTTTGAGGAACTTATCAAGCCGGGTACAGTTTTCAACATCGGAGGTTGTGTTGGGGAGTGAGTGAGTGGTTTCATTGGAGGATTTATGTCTGATAGTGAAAAAAGAAAAGAGCTTGAGTTGAAGAGCTGTGGATGGTAAAGCAGTGAGAGAAGATGAAGATGAAGAAGAAGAAGAAGAGGGCCTTGTTTTCAAAACCATTTGGAAAAAGTAATGGTTTTTGGTTATGGAGTCGGGTCAGGGACTGGGTGAGAGTGAAACTTTGAAGTGATTGCCGCAACTAGCGACGAGGATGAAAGTAGCGATCCTTTGCGGCCCTGTATTGACGTCAAATAAGTGAGGCACAAAGTAAAACGACGACGTTCGGTGTTTTGCGGTTAGAAAGAGTGAAACGGACCGTTTTAGTCAGTCTTGAGACTTTCAACAATATTTTATCATGATTAGCAGGAACAAGCAAAAAAAGGCAAGCAAATTGCCAGGCCAGAGAGATAAAAGAGGTGATGATTTCTCTGATTCATTTTGTTATTGAAAATGAATATTCATTGCATGACACCTGAACTGAAAGAAATTCTTGCTTTCTGTTGTTGATTCACTCTTCCGGTTAGTACTTGGATTTGTTGAAAAGGTTGTAGCTTTTTCAGTTGCTCTTCTTCTTTTGAAACTGATTGAAGTTGCTCTTGATTGTTGTACCTGTTTTCTACTGCATCAACATTATTGACTGCTGCTTCTTGTGAATTTCTTCAAAGTTATTGATGATTCTTTTCTTTGATCAATTCTCCACTTTTCAAATTATATATGCCAACATAATCAGAATCATTAATTTTATCTTTATCATGTTTAGTGCTAGCTGTCTTATTGGTGACTCGGAAAGAAAAAATGAATTGTGGATTGTCAATACCATATGATTCATCGTTCGATTTCCAGTCGCGTTTGGTCAATTCACTGGCGAAGTGCTCTCTCTGCGACTGACTAGTTTTTTCAGATGCATTGCAATGCCATACTCTTGCAGTCTTGTTGCAACATTATCTGAGCCATGGAGATTTGATGATAACTGCAAATATAAGGCAGTATAGTTACAAGCTATAGCCTAACACAGGGAACAAGACCAAATTTGTCTCTGTCCAGATAAGCATCCATGGAAGAGAGTATATTGTGCAGGTTAATAAATTGCAACAGAATTTGTAATTTTGCAACTTACTGTATCTAGGACCAAAGAGAATGGATTCTCAGTGTAAGGTCGATTTAAACAAGACTGATCGATTTATTATCTCTGAATTGATCATACAATCTCATGGTAAATGCCACTTCAGTGATACCCTCCTTTGACAATACAGAAATACAACGAAACATGGTCTCTGATGGGTTATCTTATCTGGTTTCAATAGCTTGATTGATGTTTGCTTAGAATTGAAGAATGTTCTTAGAAGAAGGGAAGAATGGTTACAGGAGATAAAGCTTTAAGAATCAGTAACCATATCGATGATAATTTGCATAAAACTGCTAATTGGTGTCTACGAAAAAGGATCATAATCGACATCGTGTGTGCATATATGACCAAAATCTACAATGAAGCAGCACTTCCACACCTCGATGCCAGCTGCCTGGAATTGGAACCCCATTCCATGGCTTCTGCCACTGCTTGTTGGCGTGCTTGTGCGCTCTCTGAACAGCTCTCGCTCTCTCCTGTCTCTGGCGGCGGAGAAGGAATTGAAGCATGTACAACAGTTGCTTCAGGCCCTGATCCAAGGAAGCTGAGAGCCGTCACAACGTCACTGATCAAAGGCCGAACTGCTGCTTCCTCTTGCAGACACATTGCTGCCACCGCAACTGCTTGGTTTAGGCTTCTGACTGGGAAATCTCCGTGCAGAAGTGGATCTGCCAGTTCTGGATATCTACTGGGGTCTTTGAAAACAGGATATGCCTGTTCAAGAAAATAAAAGTTGTTATTAGTCTCATTTTCTTTTGTTTATAAGAAATTATCTAGAGTTTGAGAATAGTCGAGTTTTCTTTATGATGAAACCAAGGGATTTTGAGAGGCTATAGACTCCTTAGCCTTGCAATCCCTCGATAAGGTCTGAGAATTGCAACTTACTGAAAATGCTCATCATTCTCCTAATACCAAGTTTTTAATTCGCGTTCTCTTACAATATAAGGAACGCATTTTTAATACTTGGTCTACCACCTAATGGTAGCGTTTGTTGTTTTAAAGTGGAGTATTCTTGTTTTGATTTTAATAGAGTTAAGCATTTTAATCAAAGTGACATTTATACGAGCTTTGTACTTACCCAAGCAACTAGATTTTGCTCGTGGTTTGGCCTTGTAGTGTCGATGGCTCGCCTGCCGGTGATTAACTCCAGCAGAACAACTCCGAAACTATATGCATCTGACTTGACTGTCAGTTGGCCTGTTCGCTGATACTCCGGCGCGCAATAACCGTACGTTCCCATTACTCTCGATGATACATGAGTCTTGTCTCCAACAGGTCCAAGCTTTGCTAACCCAAAATCGGACAATTTGGCATTGAAGTCACTGTCCAGCAATATGTTCGATGATTTCAGGTCGCGATATATTACGGGTGGATTCGCCTTGTCATGCAAATATTCTAATCCCTTTGC
>CAODLS012112633.1:0-21702 GCA_948243855.1 Flueggea neowawraea
AACTCAAAAGTAAATACAAAATGCAAGTGAGATGCATGACAAAATGTGGATCATGAGCATAGAAATCATGGAAATGGATTCTTAGGATCTATAATCCAACAGTCTTGGTATGTGCAATCAATGTCATCTTCACTCCTCTTCCTATCCTTTGAATAACTCAAAACAACATTGGTAGGAAGGTGTGGACCATACTCAACTTTAGGTTCCTCGTCCATAATCCTCGAAGTCATTTTGATCGAGATTTTTAACTCCTTGCTCGATTTTAACCACACCATGGTTCTCGAACATAAACTTCTGGCTCTCATCAGTGTTCACCATAATTGTGTACCCTTCCATATCGACATATTCCTTCAACCCCTTTTCTCTCTTAACTCGCATCCCAACTAGGGGTAGGTTGAATAGCTTGTTAATCAACCTCTCATTAATAACAATTTCGACCGCATTTACTTTGCTCTTGACTCCAACAGATTGATACCACATAAAGTCCTCTTCATCATCATTTATCCACCATTGAGCATTAACATAAAATTCTCAAACTAAGTATGGATAATAGTTAGAGGCTTCGGTTCAAAAGTCTCTTAAACCAAATCTAACAAAATCATTCTCAATATTTACACCTCCTTCTCTTAAGGATCGAAAATCAAATACTTTAAAATCCGAAAAACCAACCTTTTTTAAGTTATCGAATAGCCTCAATGCCCTTTCATCCTCAAATCGACCACTGCTCCTAGTCGATTCTTCCTTAACTCTGGCTTTCTTCAACTATTTCAAAGGAGAGGCAACTTGGACTCCGAATTTGGTGTATACATGTTTCTCCCTTGGACATTTAATTCCATTGGAGCCTTCGCTCTTGTCTATTTTCTTGGAAACTTCCTTCGATTTCTTTTTCATGGCCTCGGATTGCTTATTGGGTGGCATAGAACGCGAGTTAGAAGAGTTGCAGTGTGCATTAGGTTTTGGATTTGTTGAGAAATCTGTGATTTTTGGAAGGTTTAATGATGGTAGGAAGTGTTTTTGGATGATAGAAATGAGTTAGAAGGGTATTTCGAGTTTGGAAGTTGAGAGAAAATGAGGAAGAGTTTGGAAATTTGATTGAGTTTGAAGTGAGAGGGAAACCGAAAATTTCAGTTTTAAATTTGGGAAAAACGGCTTAACGCAACTTGTATGCCATGCAACATACGTTCTATGAAGTCTGTGAAGACTAACGTGTTTAGCATGTTATACAAATCAATTTAATGGGAAAAAGTGTCTCAACTCAACATTTATAGCACATAGATACAAGAGATATAACATACTTTACACAAGACATAACGTGCATTATGTCCAAACTCAGAATGATCAATGTATCTTGCACAACCCTTAACGTCCGTAGTACCAAGTCCTCTCAAACTAGTAGCTATGCTTCCTTCACAATGCGCATTAAACCTTATACAACAAGCTTAGTATCAAGTCCTCTCAAACCAGTAGCTCTGCTTCTTTCACAACGTGCATTACGCCTTATACAACGCGCTTAGAGCCCTCACAACTGATACTCCAACATTTTTCTCGAAATCGATAACGTGCGTTGCACCTTTTGCAATCCACGTTACATAAACCCAGAAATATTTCCTTTGTTCATCCTCAATGATCAAGGTGCCTTACATACGCTACAATGTGTGTTACATCAATCCAGATATAAACATGTAGACAACCTTAATGATCAATGCATCTTACACCTTGTACAACGTACCTTATGTATGAACCTTAAAGTTCCAGTAGCATCAGCTTAGATATAACGTGCACAACACCATGTGTAAGTCACCTAGCATCATCTCAGATATCAACACGTAGCAAAATTGACACTTTAATCCTTGTGATTTCATTTGGCATCTAGATCACTTTGATATATATGTATGCATGAATGCAAATGAACATAAAATATGCACATATACCAATCAAAATTCATTCAAATCACACATACCAATACATCTACGAATTGAAACAAAAGTCTTTTCATCAATGGGTTTTGTCAAAATATCAACAAGCTAATCAATTGTGAAAACAAACTCAAGTTCAATATCTTGAGAACATAATCATGAATAAAATGATGTTTTATATCAATGTGCTTTGTTCTAGAGTGATGAATTGGATTTTTGGAAATACTAATGGCACTAGTGTTATCACATTTAATTGGAATCTTTGGAAACAAGATTCCAAAGTCCAAAAGTTGTTGTTTGATCCACAAAATTTGAGCTACAAAACTACCAGCTGGTACATATTTAGATTCAGCAGTGGATAGTGTAACACAATTTCATTTCTTTGATAATCAAGACACTAGTGAATTACCTAAGAATTGGTAAGTGCCTAAAGTGCTTTTCCTATCTAATTGGTTTCCAGCATGATCAACATCGCTACAATGAACTAAATCAAAGCAATCGTTTTTAAGATACCACAAGCCAACATTCTTGGTATTAATCAAATATCTAAAAATTCTTTTGGCAGCACTCAATTAAGATTCTTTTGGATAAGATTGAAAACGTGCACAAACACAAACACTGAACATAATATCAGGTCTACTTATTGTAAGGTAAATGAGAGATCCAATCATACCTATATAAATATTTTCTTCTACTCCTTTTTCTTATTCATCTTTGGTTAACTTTTTAGTTGTGCTCATTGGAGATATACTAACAAGCAAACATATTCTACCCACAAGCTTTACAACCAAAGCTTGATTACAAAAGGTTTAACAGAACGAGAATGGTATTCTCACACCAACTTTCAAAGCAAATAGCAAGACAAAAGCTTAGTTGTGATGTAAGAACTTGAAACACTTAAAGAGAGAGTCAAGAATGAAATTAGCAAAGGTTGGGCACACTCTCAATGCATTCTCTATTTGTCTCTGAAGTGAGTACCTCTATTCATAGGTAGTCTTCAAAATGTAGTCATTGTGAGACTAGAAATAGCCATTAAGAGATGAGAAAGAACTTCTGATTTTGATAACATCAGTAGGTACAACGTGCATTGTATCCTATGCAACGTGTGTTGTAAATGTCCCATTGACATACAACGTGACTTGCTTCCTTTCAATGTGTCTTGCATCCAACTCTGATGCTTCAGCCTCAAATGTTGCACAATATAATGTATCTTGTGTTTATGCAACATGACTTGAGTCTCTATCTAGAATGCTCATCTGGAAAGTTTCTTCATACAACGTGACTTGTGTCCATTTGCAACGTTCATTGATCATGCCTTAGTGTGTGTTGCATATGGCACTTCATCCTTCAACGTGCGTTGTCAAACTCCAAAGATCGCTCATTTGATTCTGTCACGTGATTGCGTCAGGTTTTAGAGAATATTCAAATTTGAATCCTCAGGCGCCGACTTGTTAGATGCTGACATCACCTCCTTCAACGTGACTTGTATCTTCTTGCATCGTGTGTTGAGGAATGTTTTCAATGGTGACTCCTTTACTCACAACGTGACTTGAAACGTAGTGTAACATCGATTTCCATTGCTTGTAAGTCAAATTCAAGTCTGATGCTCATTCTCATCAACGTGACTCGTATAGTCTACAACTTGACTTGTAGATAAGTGCAACTCATGCCGAGAGCACCTCATCCATATAACATGACTTGAGCTTCATGCAACGCGCCTTGTATGTTTCAGATACCTATTGCCTCCTTATTTCAACTCAATAATGTGACTTGTATCTTATATTGCGCGACTTATGCCTCAACTGGAAAACCCAAAATTCCTTTGGTATGATCAACATGACTTGTAGTGGATGAAACGTGCGTTGATCATACTGCAATGTGCTTAACATTTGCTGCAACGTGCATTGCTTAATTTTTTTTCACATGTTTTGTTAAAATCATCAAAATGGAGAATCAACATTCTCCCCCTTTTTATGATGACAAAACATGGAAAGAGTTTGGACTCCCCCTCAATCAATGCACCTGTTTTAAACTTAAACACACTATAGAAAATGCAAATTTGATCAAAGGTTTTAGGCCTTGTCATTATGGTTAAGTCAAGTTCCCAAGAAATCAGAGCAATTGGGAAATTTGATTTAAACTTTGAGCCAATATATTCTAGCATCCTCTAGCGTCAATCAAATCATCAGAAATCATCCAAAAATTGAAAACCTTAACCAATTCGGACCAAAAAGAAAACATAAGATTTAATGCACAAAATGATGGAATAATTGAGCAAGGAAGTATAATCTTACCTCAGAAGTTGATTAGGAACGAAAAGTGGACAATGTGGAAGAGATTTGATGATTTTGAGTGAGAGAGGCAGAGAAATGATGAAGAGGTTTGGTTTTGGGGTTTTAAAGACAGTGCTGATCAAAACGCACCATTTCAGATATTTACAAAGCAATGTACGTCATTTTGGAATGCAACCCACGTTATGGTCAAGCACAATGTACATCCCCATAATCCAACATACGTTATAGGGCAAACAAAGGCTTCAGATCTGAACGAATGAGTCACAATGTACGTTTCATTACAACAACATACATTATGCATAGGATCAACATACGTTTTGCATATTGCAACGAACGTTGATCATCCTTTGCAACAAATCCAAATAACATACGTTTTGCTTAATATCAACGTACGTCTTGACCCCCACAACTTTCGTACTTGATGTTTCTAGCTCCTAAACATGCATCGGTCATTGCCGATGCTTAGCAACATCAACCTTCGAAGCATTAATATCATTAAGCATCTTCAAACGCTTACTCAACCTCAAACACCAAAGGAATGGATCAAAATTTAAACGAATCAAATCAAGATCAACGAAAGGCTACATAAATTCTAATCGAAATAGGCGAGGTTTTACATACTTGCCCCCTAAAAAAAATCGTCATCGAATTTCCAAACGAATCAAGGAAAAACTGGGATCGAACCTAGATCCCGCACAACTAAACCTAATTCAGAAGTCCAAGACATGGTTTGTAGAAAGCAACCAAAATCCTATTGGCTCTCTTTCAAACTCAAGCAAAGATCGTAAACATGCAAAAAAATGCAATGCAAATATCTAGAAAATGAAAAAACAAAAAAATGAAATACACTGACCTATGAACCAAGAGAGTTGAATAGGTGCGGATATTTATGCTGCATCTCAGCCTCCCAAGTGGCCTCCTTATCAGAGTGATTTCACCAAATCACTTTCACCGAAGCTTTCTCTTTGTTAGGAAGTCTATTGACCTTCCAGTCAACAATCCTGACTGGAGCCTCGTCATAAGACAGATCAGGCCTAACCTCAACAGACTGTGGTGACAAAACATGGGATAAATTAAGAACATACTTCCTTAGGTGCAAAATATGGAATATCGGGTGAATAGAAAAAAACTGAGGCAGTAGTGCCAACATATATGTAACGGCTCCAAATCGGTTGATAATCTCAAAATGGCCAATGTACCTCGGGCTCAGCTTGCCCTTCTTCCCAAATCTGATAACACCTTTCATAGGTGATACTTGCAAGAGTACATGGTCTCCTACCTCCAACTCCAAATGTTTACGGTTCAGATCAGCGTAACTCTTTTAACGACTGTGAGCAGTCTAGATCCTCGGCTGGATCAACCTGACTTCTCAGTGGTCTCCAAAATAAGATCTGGACCAATGGCTCTCTCTCTTCTACCTCAGCCCAACACAGAGGAGATCTACACTTTCTACCACATAAAGTCTCGTAAGGCGCCATTTTGATGCTTGAGTAATACGAGTTGTTATAAGCAAACTCTACTAACAGAAAGTAAGAATCCCAACTCCATCCAAAAGTCACAGCCCATGCTCTCAACATATCCTCCAAAATCTAAATAGTATGCTCGGATTGACCATCGGTCTGCGGATGAAAAGTTGTGCTGAAATCCAATCGAGTACCCAATTCCTCTTACAGTTTATGCCAAAACTAAGAAGTAAACTGAGGCCCTCTGTCAGACATTAGGGAGATCGACACACCATGCAAACATACAATCCTCTCAATATACAACTTAGCTAGTGGCGCCACTCCATACATCGTTTTGACATGAAGAAAGTGTGCAGACTTGGTCAATCGATCAACGGTGACCCAAATGGAATCATATCCAGATGATGTCTTCGATAATCCCACTACAAAATCCATTGGGATATGATCCCACTTCCAGTCCGGAAGAGGCATCTACTGTAAAAATCTAGAAGGACGATGGTGCTCAAACTTAACCTACCGATAAATCAAACATGGACTAACAGACTTTCAAAGATCTTGATACATCTTAATATACCTCGGGTGTACATAATATGTGGAGTTATGTTCTTCGGTCATAATCTCCTTATGTAATCCACCTGATGATGAATGTCTTAACTTTGTCTATCAAACCCAAAATCTTGGTATCTTCCTTCTGAGCCTCTTGGATCTGATCCAATAAAACAGGTCTCAGCTCGATGTGACCAAGAAATGCCCCAGAATCATCAAACTAAAATACAACCCCATTCATCATCAAACTTTGGCACTTTGACATTGCTGACCGTCTCTCCACTGAGATGTGAGCTAAACTCCCCCTCGACTTTATGGTTAAAGCATCGGCAACCAAGTTAGCATTGTCAGGATGATATGATATGATGCAATCATAATCCTTTAATAGCTCTAGCCAACGTCTATGGCTCAAGTTTATATCTCGCTGCCTAAAAATGTACTTCAAACTCTTATGATCCGTAAAGATCTCAAAAGTCTCTTCGTACAAGTAATGTCTCCAAATCTTGAGTCCAAACACTATGGCTGCTAACTCCAAATCATGTGTCGAATAGTTCTATTCATTCCTCTTAAGTTTTCTTCATGCATAAGCACTCACCTTGCTAGGCTACATCAAGACTCAACATAGGCCACCGCTGGATGCCGCATACTACACTGCAAAACTTAGTGTCCCCGCGGGTAAAACCAAGACTGGTGCAGTCGTCAAAAGTTTCTTCAACTTCTGAAAACTATCCTCACATTTGTCAGACCAAACAAACTTTACTCTTTTTGTGTCAATCGAGTCATAGGAGCTGCGATCTTGAAAAAATCCTAGATGAACCTCCTATAATACCCGTATAAACCCAGAAAACTCTAAATATCTGGTGTGGTCTTAGGCCTCTCCCAATGGAGTACTGTCTCTACCTTCTTCATATCTACCATAATTATTTCTTCAGACACCACATGCCCCAAAAATGCCACTTGTTCAAACCAAAACTCGCACTTCGAGAACTCAGCGTAAAACTGATTATGTTCTCTCAAAGTCTATAAGACCGACCTCAAGTGATCTTCGTGATCCCCTACTCCTAGAGTATATCAAAGTTTTGTCGATGAAGATAATCACAAATCGATCCAGATACAGCCTAAACACCATGTTCATCAAATCTATGAATGTCGCTGGAGCATTCTTTAACCAAATGACATCACCAAAAATTCATAATGCTCATATGCAATTTGAAATGCAATCTTCGGAATGTCCTCACCTCAGATCGTCAACTGATATTATCCTGACCTCAAGTCGATTTTAGAAAACTACTGTGCACCCTGCAACTGGTCAAACAGATCATATATCATCAGAAGTTGATATCGGTTCTTCACCATTACCTTGTTCAACTGTCGGTAATCAATACACATACGAAGGCTTCCATCCTACTTCTTTACAAAGGAAAAAAATTCATTATGTTGGATTGGCTCTTTGGCCATTCTACAAATGAAAAAAAAAAAGGCAAGAGGGAAATAAGCCTTAAGCCATTCCTTAATAATTTCAAGTAATGCATTTTCATTATAATGAGAATTTCCACACAACACTAGCTTATGTTTAGAGGATAGGGTTTAAAAGACTAAAAAATAAAATTCTCCTACACTAAAGTTAAAAATCCTTCAATGATTTATTCTTCTCTAAAGGGTGTCTTCTATTCCTCTTTGGAATCCTCCAAATTTTTAGTGTTGAACTGTGCGAATCCAAAAATCCTTCAATCCTCTTGTGACAAATTATGAAATCAACCAGAGGGACCCCAAATCTTTCATGGTTCCTCCATTTATTGTTACCTACAAAATAACAAGACAAAACCACAATTGAGGACCATTAATTTTTTTTAGTAGGCTCTATGGCCACTGAGATTACCAAAGGAGAAAGTCTCCCCCCGTGCAAGAAATCGTAGAAAAAATTCTTGATTGCTATTTTTCTGAAAAGAAAAATAGTCTACATTCTGCCAATGGGAACATTTTTAAGTTCTCCAAATCCAAATAAGGCAAAGGAGAATTTTTCATGGCAATCAGGGGAAAATAAATTGTGGCAGCAATTCCCCCTCGTTTTTGTATATCCCTCTCTTCTTTTTAAGGTCAACAAGTTCATAAGCAAGCAAGTTCAGCAAAGGGGAGCAATTCTGTCGGCTTCTTGCAAGTGCGCAAGAATCGACGTAATTTTATATAGGAGTATTCCAATGGATATCGATCCCAAGGGAACAAGTACTAAATGTGATCAATTCGTAAAATGAAAGCAATAAAACGCATCATTGAAATTTTGGGTTTTCATTGAAAACACAAATTTGATAAGGCAAGAAATTGCAAATAAAATGAGACAACCAAATAATAACAAAGTGTTAGGACTTTCGAGATTTCAACTAAAACTTCATATTTGCTATTAATGAATGGGGTTTTCGAATTGAGTATTCTCTCCTCAAAAGTCACTTAAAGCCTTTCTAAAGGTTATTTAAACAATGCCTACATTTATTAGAAAGGTCATTTCAGCCTCATATAACTAAACTAGGTTCATTAAGTCTTTTGAGAATTTTATCGAACACCTCACATGCCTAGAATATATATATCATAAATCATGCAAGTTTAATGCTTGTACACCCCATCTAGCCTTCATCTCTCGATCCATCAGCTAGGCTTATCACAACTACCATCAAAGTGATCAAGTTCAACAATAATCAATCAAAACAAGTCATTAGATCAAATCCGAAGGGCAAACATCAAATATAGAACATAAATCCCAATACTAAGCAATCTTCAAATATTAAACATAAAACACAAGACTCATTCATAATTATAGTAAATAGTCATCAATAGTCTATATCTCTAAGCCCTAACAACAAATCTAAACTACCATGATTGACATAAATGAAAAGCAACAATAAAAATGAACATAAAACATGGTAACCAAGGTAAAAGAATGAAGTCATAGAAGTCAAGGACCCCTCTTCAATGTCATTTTGAGAGAATGCCCAAAACTTTCAAACTCTTACTTTAATCTTCAAACCCTAATTTAAATCTTTAAAAGAGAATGTTTTTGATGATGGAGAGAATGTGTATCGAATCCCCAAAAAAGCGAAAATAAGAGCAGTGTTTATAGCCCCCATGTGACCTCAAAACTCTTCAATAATTCTTGACAAAAATGATCATTGAATGTGTCTTGGTCCTACTAAATTTGTCCTCATTTGTCATCACCTTTTCCTCTCTCCTTGTCACATTCTGCAGGTCACCACAGTCATGGCCTCCAAGGCCATGACCATGGCTTGCTTTTGAATTTAGGTGTGCCCGTGGTTAAGGCCACAACCGTGATTGTTGTGCTTAGGCGTGTACACAGTCAACTCAAGACAGCTAGAAGCGTTGTTAAAAAGGGGGGAAATTAACAGAGTTGGCCCTTGCCCATTATAGAAGCATTCCACAATAACAGAAATGCACAACTCAACAACACAAAATCGAGATTCAGGGAAAGAAATTTTGAAATTGGTAAGGGGGATGTTCTTTACCTGGTTTTCTTCAATTTTCGGATCCATCGAAAATTCCTCAGGTCGTTGAAGTGTAAAATGAAAACCCTCTTGATGTTGTTACTCTTGAACTGAAAGACACAATGAACGGGAAAGCAAGAGTGAGTCAGATATGCAGCCGAATTTCTCATAGAATAGACGAGAAAATCAGAATATTTACAGAAATTCTGATAGCATTTCCCCTTATTTTTTGCCTATCCATTTGTGTCAAAATTCAACAGCAGCAACAATTCAATCAACAACAACAACGAGCAATTCAACAAATCATAATTTAGTCTCTGGAAATTGTTTACTGTGACACTCTGTTTAAACTCACAGTCAAGGTCGAATGTATATTTCAGGCTTCAATACAGCAGTGTCGAGAAATCAATTTGACAGAAAATTTTGAAAAGAACTACTCACAATAACTCTTCAGCAACTATAGGAAAATCCGCGAGCCTTCCCGGATGTTTCTGTGTTTCAGTTCTGCTTTGAATTTGTATAAGGAAAAGGAAAAATAATCAGTGGCAAAAGAGAGGGAAAAGGAGAAAAAGCCGATTACCCATAGGATTTCCAGCGGACGGCGCCACACCTGTTCCTCTGGGCGTGGACGGTAGCGAGACACAATGAAAATCCTTTGTCCGGCGAGAACGGCAGCGACGAAACCCAGTGGATGGAGCTTTCCTCTGGGCGGAGCTTTCCTCTTGTTGGACGCGACTTCTTCTTGGCAGAAACAATGGCGGACGGCGCGATTTCCTCCATTGGACTGCTGAAATGATGCCTCCAGTGGCGTGGGTTCTCTCCAAAATGGGACGGCGCGGCCTAACCGAGAAGGCAGACGACGGTGGACTCCACGTCTGCAGCGGCATCTCTTCTCTGACAGCGACGATGGTAGCTTATTTTCTTGGCGGACACGTTTCCTCCAGCAGCGGCGCAACTCCCTTTTACAAACGGTATACGGGCGGTGCAGCAGACATCTCCTTGCCGGCGGCACACTGACCCATCTTTCCCGGTGACAGAAATGACGTCCATTCCAAAGAACACAAGCATCTTCTAGCATGCAACCTCTTCTCCAGCTTTCAAGGAACAGAGAGGACGTGACGGCAGTGTGATGGAGTGGAGGTTGGGCTTAGTGTTGATCTTGACGGCAGGAGGAGCAGAAGGAGGTGAGACCTGTTTCCTTTGTCGTTCGTTTGAAATTGAAAGGAAGGAAAGGCTGGTTGTTTTGTTTAAAGGTTTGGCTTTGTTTACAAGGCTTGGTTTGGTTCTTTATTTTGGGTCATTTAGTTTGGTTTGGTCGGTTTAATCTGTGGTTTGATTTGCTTAAAATGGATAGTTTGTTTGAGTTGTCTTGGACTTGGAAGACCTTGCCCAGTCAGTTTGGTTATTTGAATTTGGGTTTTTCCCTGATTTGAACCGTAGAATTGGGTTGGGTTGGGTTTGTTTGTGATTCAAATTGGGTGAATGAATTGAGTGTTTTGCGACAGATTGAGCGGGAATGACTTTTAAAAAAGTGGTTGGCCTCTTTAGCTCAAAATTTCTAGATGGCCAACACAGTATGTTTTTTCAGGAGGATATGCAACAAATATGATGTTTGTTGGTGAGCGATAAAATTCAGATGGTTGGCACCACATGCCACCATAATTTTTCAAGTTTTTTTATGTTGTAGTAGACTTTATTAGGGAAAAAAAAAACTTGGAGAACAAAAGTGTTGCAGCATAAAGATTTTTCAAGGGGAATATCAATTTTCTAGGGTAAATTTGTTTTAGAAGTTCAGAAACATTGCAGATAATATTTCCAAATGGTAGGCTTCTTTGGTTCCATTCATAGAAGGCCACCACACGAGGTTTTCTTTGTTCCAGTAGAGTTTATTAAGAGGACAATTTTTACAGAGAAGATTTGTGTAGAACAACTTTTTCAGGACGACTTTCATTTTTTTAGGGGAATTGCAGGAAATTGATTCTATTTGTGTTCATGGTTTTTCCCAAACCATAAACACGAGAGGGCAATTGTTTATACTAAAATATTTTCTCAGGTCCAATGGGGCGAGTCGAGTTAATATATCTAGAATCAAGCTTAAGCCTTGAAGAAGCCACGAGAGTGAGTCCATGTTTGGGGGTAGGTGATTGAGTTCCATTCCACCAAGTCACACAGTTAAACTCAAGTGGGCAAAGATGGTTGTAACTTATTCCACCAAGAAATGCAGTAGCTTTGCCACCATTCCAGGAGGAGGAGTTTGTTTTGAAGAGCAACTTGTCTAATATGTAGGAATCAGTCTTATCTGTGTGCCAAGAGACTTTCACTTTCAAGAGGGGAAATCAATTTAATCTTAGGGGGAATTGCAAAAAATAGTTTTATCTATGTTCATGGTTGTCCTAAAACCGTAAACACACGGGGAAAATTGTTTACAGTCAAATATTTACTTGGGTCCAATGGGCTAAGTCGAGTCCATGTACCAGGACTCAAGCCCAAGCCTTCAAGAATCCGCGGGAGTGAGTTCGAGTTCAAGGGGAGATGTTTGAATTCCATTCTACCAAGTCACTTAGTCAAAGCCCAAGTGGGAAACGATGGTTGTAACTTGTTCCGCCAGAATTGGAGTAAATGTTGCAGACATTATAGGGGGATAGAATTGGTTTTGGAATGTGATTTATCTGGTAAGGAGGAATGTCAATTTTCCCAGAGGAATTGGTGTAGGACTACTCCACATCATCTGTCATGTTGATCCAATAAGGGAGGATGAGCATATTTTAAGGTTTAATCCAAGTGGGAGTCTCTCTACCAATGGTGGAACCAAGGAGGAATTCCACCAGCAACAACTTTTCCAATGGAGCAACTATATAAGTCTTGTTTGGCTACAGAATTTAGGACGATTTCACATTACATTACACACCCCATGTGGTTTTTTATCTTTTCTTTCCATTAGTTTTAGCTTTTTTTTAGTTTTAGTCTACTGTTTCCTTTCAACTTTTCAATTTCTCCAATAGTTTATCTTCGTTAATAAAGTCTCTTGCACTGTTGTGTTTTGTGAATTGTTTAGCAATGAGCAAAGAAACATTAACAACAAGTTTAGTCCCTTGTTTTACAATCATTTGAGATTAAATTAGATTTAGTCACTTTTGGTTTGGGAAAATTGAAAAATTCTCTGGCACGCTCGAATAAGAAAAAAGGGCAGC
The DNA here is from genome assembly GCA_948243855.1 of Flueggea neowawraea. Classification (NCBI taxonomy): domain Eukaryota; kingdom Viridiplantae; phylum Streptophyta; class Magnoliopsida; order Malpighiales; family Phyllanthaceae; genus Flueggea; species Flueggea neowawraea. The sequence continues at coordinate 12,902 of CAODLS012112633.1, forward strand.
ATTGTTTTTCATTTAGTCCAAAAATAAGGAAACACATACTATAAATGCTCTTGAGTGTATAAGTTAGTTGTTAGCCTCAGGTTTGATTTTAAAGATTTCAACTGAGAATCAACATCTAGGTATGCCTTCGAAGTGTGAGTTATAACCAATCTTGTAGTTGGGTTTAAACAGGGGTGTAATCAAGACAAGTTGAGCCAAATTTTGGGATGTTCAAATTTGTCTCGACAAAAAAAAATCTTAAAGCTCAAGCTCAGGTGATCATTACGAGCTTCATTCTTTGTTTGAGCTCGACTCGTGAAATGACTAGGAAGGCTAACAAGCAGGTCGAACTCGGATCAGACAAAGCTTGTTTGAGCTTGTGATTATGCCTAACTCAAACTGGTAATCGAGCTCCGCTCGTAACTCATTTTGGCAGGTAAGTGAAAGTGGTAGTCATGAGCCATTTTTAGTGGAAAGAAGGTCTATTTTATGTTCTTGCTTTGTCAAAATAGTTTTGAAATTGTTAATGGTTTCACGATTTTAATGTTGTTTGTTGAACATTTCAAAAAAAATGTTGTTTGTTGATTTTTATTGGATTTTGGCAAGCAAATGAAAGTGGTAGTCATGTGCAACCATCCTGATATGCACAACCTTCACCTAATGCAGAGAAATCAATGTTTTGGGCCCAGTGTTGTTTTGGCTTTTTGTTCAGCATTCATGACCTGACACTTGCATAGACTTATATTTTGGACCACTTTGCTATGTGTAGGGTTGTGTCTATGCCTTAATTTTTGGACTATGTATTTATATCGTTTAATTTCAAAGTATTTTGGACTATGTATTTATATCATTTGATTTTATGTCTCTATTGCATGGCAAAGTATGGTTTCTGAGTTCACTGTGAATGAATGTTTTTGTCAAGTTATACAAGGATATGTTTCTGTCATGTTCTACAGGGATAAAAATTGTACATTTTCACATAATTAAAGGACATTTATGTTGCTCAATTGAAAACACAGACGAAATAATCTAATATTTTCCATTCAAACTACACTGAATACAACAAACAAAATGACATTCACCTAAAACACAACTATAGTACCATCGTCTTCATCATCTTAATTCACTAACCTATGGTTATGTTGTTGACTGCTACTGTCAGATACATGGGCTCGAAGCGTGGCCCTCTGTGACGTCCGACTAATGTGTTTGGCCGTGGCTCGGAAGGTCAAAGGACGAGTGTGCTTGAAACTCAGGACGATCAGACTACTCAGTCCGCCTCTTAGTCTCCTCCTGTAGAGGCAACGCCACTAGAGGAAGTATCGCCTTCCCAAACTGCATCACCCACTCCTCAGGAGGACAACCTTCAACCGGAGGAGTTTGGGCCTTTACCATGGGATCGTGGCGATGAAATTGTCCGTTGTTATATTCAGGCTGGGAGGTGTGCATTTTTTATAATCCTTTTTCTGTTTTTTTGGTAGACTCTAGCCAAGCCATTGGGTGTCTCATTGGATTACAAAAACAATACAGTCGAACCCGGATCAATCAGCTAATGAGTGGGCTACTGCCACCAATTCATCAAGAGATATGTGGTACAACACTTGGAAGGCAAGTGAAGAAATATTTCATGTAATATGGTTACAATTGTGATTACAAAGTGTGATTATTGAATTCGTCTCATATACAAGATATTGATAAATATAGGTGCTAGTACATGAATTTCATGCCAAATAGCATCACTTGAGGATGCTAGTTTAATTAAGTCGTATAAAATACACAATAAACATGGAACACAACCAAAATATATTTGTTATTAATGTGTTTATTATTTTAAACCTTTTTTTAATTATTAACAGCAGAAGTTTGAGCTAGGAGCATATTGAAACTTGGGTAGAGCAAGATTCCCTAATTTTCCGAACAACTAAACTTGATATATTCCTTTGATTTTTTGTAGTCACATTTTACGATGGATCCAGCAAAAGAGAACAAAATCAAAGTACTTTGGACCCAACGAGCCGCCACCCGGTACAATGGCAGCACCATTCGGCCAACGAAGAGGAAGCCTAATTGGTTGTCTGAGGAGTGCTATGCTAGATATTTTTCCAGTTGGCTAACGGAAGACTTTCAACGAAAATCAGAGATTAACTGGCGCAACAGGTTAGCCAACCCAGCGCTCCATACGGGAGGTTCAATCTCAGACGACTGGTAATGACTTGCAAATGTCAATATCAATGAATTTATTTCTTAAATTTGAAATATTAATGTATTATTTTGTTTTTTTAGTCGAAAAACTTAATGCCCAGTTGGTGTGCGAGAGTGTCATGACCCAAGTCAGGCTCAACCGGCATACGAGGCGAACCATCTATGGAAGCCCGACCTAACTTGCATAAGTCTCGAAGAACAGAAACTACCTAGATTCATATTATTAGTCGGCTTATTTACCATATTAAAACAGTTTAACAATATAAGTTTTCCGAAAATAATATTCCCGAATTTTATTAAAATATAGTTATAATATCAAAATATTAAATAATAGTTCAAATAAAATACATTAAACGTTATTAACAAAAATACAAGTCCATAACCACTATCCGATGTGGAGCAACTAACATAATAGAAATCCGGCCCGAACAATAGGGCACTCACTGAGTGCGGAAGAACCAAACAACCGCTATCAAGATCACCTGAAAAGTGAAGTAGAACAAAGACAAGAAAAATAAAAAGGGGTAAGATTTTCTAGTGAGCGGATAACGCAATAGAGCGGCAAGGCTCCTCAAAAGGGTTTTAAAATGTTTTCGAAATCTACCACATGCACATATATATGCAAGTAATATTATATATATATATATACACTCGTATATATAAATAAATTACTTCAAAATCCACTTTGTAATCCTTTTTGCATGCAGAACAAATAACAAACAATTATTAAAATTTATTAGGTGAAGAAATTTAATAACATGTTTAATTTTTCTCAGACCCCAAAAATAGCCAAAGTGTGTTCCTTTCAAATATTTTTCCAAAATTCACATTCGCTTTCGAAGATATTCTAAAGAACAATACTCAAATTTTTTCAGAGATAAATACTCAATTTATTTCAAATATGATTTCCAAATTTTTTTCAAACTTGACCGTAGTATTTTCAAAGTTAAATATTAAGATATCCTTTTGAAATAATTCTAAAATATTTCAAAAGTGTAGTTCAAAATATTTTTCAGATAGCAGTTCAAAACTCAATGTGACCATAACAGAATGTACAGAATAGTATTGTGGACTCCGCCACTAGACAGAACAGATCATGTATCTGGCCAGATACACGGCTACCCCTTTACCCCGGCAAGTAGGGTCTTCACAGAGCATTGATATATCAAAGGTTACGTACCCCGTAACTAGGTGTCCCATATCAAAATGTTTTGCCGAAAACATATTGAAATATTTATTCAAAATATTCAAAGTTCTGAACAGAGTATTTATACCAAAATACAATCACTTTCGGACAAAATGTTTACTACAGAAAATCCTTTTATTTACTTCAGAACAGAAAATCCGTAGAAAATATATTTATTTCAGAACAAATTATTTGTCTCAAAATATTCTTAAATCCAGGAAGAATAATTTCTATAGAATATACCATGAACTCCATAAAAAAGTGTTTGTTACCAAAATTATAATAAATATTAAAACATAATATTTATTTTTAAAAACCAACAAAATTTCTAGATAAAATTTAATTTCCACAACAGAGAGTTTCACATACATCATATTTTAGGAACTTCAATCCTTTAATTATTCCAATTTTATGCCAAGTTCAGCACAACAAAAATATATACGAAATTTAGAGGACACAACCTACATGTCTAAAATACTACCACACTCACCTGAACGCCGAGCAAATAATCCCGGGTACGATCCACTGGTGAATGATTGGTCTCCTCAGAAACCACACAGAGCTGGAACAGACAATACATATACAGATTAGACATGGTACTGTGGCTGTACTGAAATACGTGCAAATGCATATGCAAACTCGAACACTCCAACAAATCCCAAAAATTCATTTCGGCCCAAAGTCTAACATTATAATCCAATTATTTCACCTCGGTGTAAAATTATAAATTAGTCTCTGAACTTTGGAAAATTATCATTTAGTCCCCAAGACGTCGAAAATTATGACTTAGTCTCCAAACTTTTTAGAATTTCTAAATTAGTCCTCTAACTAGTTTAAAATTATAATTTAATTCCTCGATTTTTAAAAATTACAAATCTGTCACTATACTTATCATAAATTACATCCCAGTCTCTGAAATGATAAATATCAGATTTGGTCCTCAATATACTCATAATTAAGCAAAATTTTAGTTTTGGTCCTTTTGTTATGAAACTACACCAAATGGTCCCTAATCCTGAACCAAGCATAACCCAATGTTTTCAACCATACCATTCAATTCAAAATCATCCAAAGAACCCAAATATATCCTCGGTTTGGTCCAAAATAGTCCCCAAAGATTCAGACCAAAATACCCTTTCATCAAAAACCATTCAATCTTTCATTTTCAACCTACATTCATGTTCTACAACTCAACCCCATCAAAACTCAACCAAAAACTGATCCAAAAACCATAAAAATCACTTCAAAATCCCTATTTACCTCTGGCCGAAACCCATTAAAAATGCAAGAAAATAACAAATAAAAGAGCAGAGAGAAAGAGGCATCTACCTTGGTTAGCTAACAAGATCAAAGAGGAAGAGAGAGAGAAGGAAGAGAGAGGCCGAATCGAGGGAGAGAGAGTCGGAAGAGAGAGAGTGTGTGTTTTGTGAGGAAGAAGAAATCACGAAGAAGAGAGGAAAAAAAAAGGGCCTGGGCCTATTGGGTTTAATGCAAAATGGCGTCGTTTCTGCTTGTTCAAAATGGTGTCGTTTTGTTTTCTTAAATTCGGCTCCCACAGACGCGAACAATAGAGTGTCTGATGACTTGAAAAACAACATGTCGTTTCCATTACTAAGCCAACGCACACACACGAACGACCAACCTCACACGCGGACGATAGCAAACTCAAACGACGCGTCGTTTTTCTTATCAACCGAACGACAAGTCGTTTAAAGCACACAAACTACAGCACACACAATAGCAAACAACATGCCGTTTGGAACAAATGTTGAACAACCTATAGTTCAGCCTCCCCTTTTCTTTTTTCCAATTTTCTTTCTTTTTTCCAATTCCAACCAATTTTCACTCAATTTAACTCCCCAATACACTTAAAAAATTCTATTAACACCAACAAAATTTCAACACTCCAAAATATCATTAATTTATTTAATGATATCTCAAATTAAAATCAATCCGTCAAAATAATTAATTCAAAAAAAAATTCAACGAAAAATTACCGGAATAATGGTCGAAAAAAATCAAGTGATTACAGAGAGCTCCATAAATACCTCCACACAAAAAAAAAAAAACACAACAGGCATACTTTTGTGGACGACCGGGCACTAGAGGTATCAGTGAGTATTACCCACAAAAATCTTTAGCTGAATTAGTTTGATATTTAGGTGAAAACTCATTAGTTTGAGCATCATATGCCATTAAGTTAATTAATACAACATACTTTCTCAAGTGATAAATGACAATATTATTTATAGAGTTGAATAAAGGGTTATTGATGAAATGATAAAGTATTTCAACTTAACTTATCAAATTATTTATATATATATATATATATATCATCTTTTGTGTTTCAAAAGGATGTGCTCCTTCCGTGGCTTTTGTCATACATAGTTTAGGCTTCTTACAATTGGCTTAAACTTGGCTCATGCTATATTAAAAATTTGACAATTATGAATTATAATTTGAATATAAAATATAACAATGAACTAATTTTTTTAATTAAATGTAAATTATAACTACAAATTTGAAAATTCTCAAAAATCATAAAAATTAAAAGAAACATAGGGCATGCCACATCAGCAATTGGTTTATATATATTTTTGTTTACTAATACTTGGTATATTTTTTTGCATTGGGTTTAGTAATATTTAGTATATGCTCCCGTTTATAGTTATGTTTTATTTGTATACATTTACTTTAATTTTATTTTACGTATCTATGATTTAAATTGTTCTCTTCATTTTTTTGTTGTCTCATTATTACAAAATGAGGACTCTGAAATTCAGTTTGCAACGTATAGTTTGGAACAAATAAATTTTTGTTGCTAAACAAAATGTAATTTGTTGCCAATAGAAGTAGTCCGATTTTGACTTTGACTCTTGTCAACCCATTTCACTACAATATAACTGATTGATCCAATTCGTAAGTGCACATATACTACGTCTTATTATTCTTATCTTAATAAAAGGTTTTTTAACTTTCAACTGTCTATTTGTAGGAGCGGGTTGACCAACTCCTTAAAGAGCGTGTGTCCACCCCCTTAAAGAGCGTGTGTCCACCCCCGATAGGATGATGAGCGTGTTGTATTTTTGGAGGCTGCTGGTAGTGTTCGTTGAGACGGACGAGTTTATAGCCTTGGATCTCAATCCGCTGTTGTTTATCCATATGAGATACGTCTTCCACGGGCCGCACTTAGAGCCAGCCACAATGATCTTCGCCAAGAGAACACCGCGCTACGCCAGGAAGTTGTAGAGCTTCAATCCGAGATCTCGGACCTTCGTTCTTTTCAGATGCGGATGGAGGCCTTCATGTCACAATTGCAACACACTTCGAGCTTTCCTTCTTCTTCTTCTTTTGCACCCAACTCATCAATAGCCTGTTAGAATTGTGCCCTAGTCCAATCATTAATGTGCATTGTCATTCAATTATTTAATAAAGAGACATTTCATTTCTATGAAATATAACATGTTTTATGAAGATAAAACTCCATAAATAGTTTATTCTTTCTTATGCCATCAAGTGCTTCTTCTTTTTGTTGATCCTGTAATCATAATCTTTTTCTTGCATTTAATCTGTAGGTAAGGCTTTGCGCATACTTTTTGGAGTTGATTATTCTGAGCAAAAGTAGTGAAGAATTTCTTTTGCTCACACAGCCTTTCCAGCGATTGCCCTATGTACTGGAACAATTCTCCCTAGCTATGCAAACCAAGATCCTTCCCAGAAATAGAGATCAACTTGTTCACTTCTGGGTGTAGTTATTCAAGGAAGGATGCAATGAAAATTTGCTTGAGCTCCCTGCTATTATAACATCAAAGCTGGTAGTAAAACTCTACCATGCTTTGATAGTGCCAGTGGAGGTCTTTTTCCTACAAAGAACAACATTTCATTTTATAAAAATCACTCTCCTTTTTTTTGCCATAAATTGCAGTATGGCCGATGAATTCTTGATGAATCATGCACATCGCTTCTTCTATGATAAGTCCAGTAAGCTTCAGCAGTTTTGCATTGCCCATGGAAGTGAACCAATCTCTCAAAGAGCCAATGAATCTGGAGGCAAGCTCTCTAAGAATGTTCTCTGAAGTATTATTTGGTTTAGACCTTTGAAGATCAACCCACGCACTGATCTCAAGCATTCTCTCCCTTCTCTTGGAAATTGGAATATCATCACAGGTAAACCAAGAACCTCTTTGTGGCGTAGACTTGGTCCCAGTATTGGGACTAACTCCTCCAATGTCAATATGAGCTTTCGCTTCTATTTCTAAGCCTTCTCCATTTGGGTAGTCTGGGCAGTTTTTGATGTTTCTCTTTTGGCTTGTGTAGACACCAAAATAGTAGTGATGTCTGCAAAATGTCCTTTTGAGTTCATTGAGATTTCTGATCCCGTATCTCTAGAGCCGGGGGAATCCTCTGAACTGGCTTTTTTTGAAGAGGATTTTATTTCTAGGACATGGACTGAATCTTCTGAACTGGCTTCTTTTGAAGAGGATTCTGTTTAAATAGGATATGGCTGAGAATCCTTAAACATGTAAGCAAACAGATTATGGGACTCATAATCATAAGGATCTTGGGAGTCTTGGAACAATGAGGCCATGAGTGAAGGCTTCTTCTATTTTTTAACTTCAGGCTCTTCTGCCTATTTCTCAATCTTCTTCTTCTTCTTCTTCTTCTTCTTCTTCTTCTTTTTCTGCTTCTTTGTCTCTTCCTTTTGCTTTCTTTTCTCTTCATCATATTGCCAAAAAGTAGAAAAGATCATATGAAGAGCATTCTTCCTTGCAGAGGTCATGAATCCTTGGGAAGGAGGTGACCTTCCAATCAAGTGTGAGGAGGTGGAAAAGGTTGGCCTGCTGGGCTGCTAAAAAAGGGAAGGATTTTGAACATCTTTCTTATTAAAATCTGCATTAAATTGCTTAGTGATAATCATTGGAGTAAGAGATTTTTCAAGTTTAGAGATTTTCCTTTGAACATCTCTTTGAAGAGTCTGGATCATTAAATTGACAATTTTGAACTTCCTATCTTGCTTTTCTACCACATGTAAGATATTGTCTAGCTTTTCATCTTGTCTTATCAAAATTTCAAATCTAACTCTCAAGTTTCTAAAATTTCAAAACTAGAGAAAAAAACTTTTCAGAAATTACAAAACTAGGCTAAGGCAAAACTTTATTCTAAAAAATACAGACTTTCGATTCGGCCGACAAAAATCGAAACCAAATATACCTATGGGTTCATCTCAACCTCAGGAACATTAATCCATCAACAATTTCCTCAAACAAACAACCAAATCATCAGAAATCAAGCAAACCCGAATCTAACCCTAGCCATTTAAAGAACTCATCATTTCTTCTGATTTCAAGCTAGATTTATGTTAATCTAACCTCCAACAAACATAATCTGACATCCTATAACATCCATTTCGACAGAATCATGCAAAATCCGAAAC
>CAODLS012112753.1:0-10623 GCA_948243855.1 Flueggea neowawraea
GTTTCCAAAACAGTCTTTGTCAGGCACGTATAGGGCTATCTGAAGTGTTATCCCTACTGGGTTCTTACCCTTTCCTTTTTCTTTATGTATTTGTATTCCTATTTTTAGGCTGACTTTTAACTCAATAACCGTCTGACATCTTTCGTTCAGCGAGGCATTGTTTGATTTGGCAGTGAGTGCCTTTCTGATCGGGTCCGTCCCAGTTTGAGTATTGGTTAGATGCTCCACACTGGGTTTCTGTGGGTTATGTTCTTGTTTCTGATATTACAAATTGTTTTTAATTTGAAATATTTTATGTATTTAATATTATAAATATTTACTTTATTAAATGAGGTTTGGGTTTTTAGTTAATATTGTTTATTATTAATTTGAATCTGAATTTGGGTAGAAGTTTTGTACTCTGAGGCTTGTGTAAGATGAGTCAGGCTCCTATAGACGGTTCGCCTCGTACGCCAGTCATGGTTTGGAAATGGGTTGTGACTGAGGATTAACTGAACTAGATGAAAAAATCAAGACGCTCCTCAGGATTTTGTAATTCAAATATCCTCTGACACAAATCACGGGAAAAGTCAAACATATAACGCACGTAGAACAGTATAGAATGCATATAGAACTGAAGATCTAAGCACGCAGAAGAAGGATCAAGGCACGTAGTAGAGACTTGATGTCAAACAGTCGTTACTAGATGTTATACAATGCGCACAAAAGAAGAACATGTCACGTACTACTCTGATGAAATCATTTACTATGCACGTAGTACATATGGTACGTATGCAGTACGGGATGACGTCCGTGATTTCAGCATTTTGTAAATCTCTCATAACGGCCACATCAGGATTCTTAATGGCTACTTTTGAGAGAACCCTTATATATATAGCCGTGCCCAGTCCAGAGGTATATGAGAACATTTTTTTATAAAGTACCCAAGCTTTTTCATTTTGATTCTAAATTTTCTCTTACATTCAAATGTGCTACTAATATGAGATCTAATTTCTGAGTTGGTGTGAGAAGAGTGTTTTAAATCTTGAAATTCATTTGTAATCAAGTTTTGGTGTTAAAGAATGAGGGTACTTTAGGTTCTCTTGTTGATCCTTTTGAAAACAACAGAGGTTGCTAGTGAACCTAGGAAAACTAGAGTCAGTTTTCTTGTTTTGACCTGAAAACAAGTGTGTAAAGGTTGCTTGTGAACCTGCAAAACAAGTGGTGTAACGGTTGCTTGTGAACCTGCAAAACAAGTGGTGTAACGATTTCCCTCCACCCGTAAGTGAGGAGATTAGTGGATTGAAAACTCTCTAGTGAACTAGAGGAGTGGACGTAGGTCAAGGAGGACCAAACCACTATAAAATCTGGACTTTGTTTTTCTATCCATTACTATTTTCTATTTCAGTTTGTGTAGTTGTGTTTTAGATTGAATTACTGTTTTAATTTGATAAATATTCAAAAGATTTCAAAAATCATTTAACTTTTAACAAAAAATTCAATTCACCCCCTGTTGGATTACCATATTAGGATTACAGTTATAATATACTATGATATACTCTAAATGCTATACCCTAAATTAAATGCTATTGTTTCTTGAATGACATTACATAATCTAATACATACTAAATGCTATTGCTCTTTGAAAGACATTACGTAATCTAATACACAAATGTTATTATTTTTTAAATATTATTTTAAGTATTGTTAACCACTTAAATCTTCCAATTAGAACTATAAAAAATAAATCTTTCAATTAACCTAAATAAGTTTTTTTAAAAAAAATAATATTCAGACTATTATTATATTACTTATAAATACAAAATATTTATTATTAATAAACTATATTATTTATGTGTGTGTTTTTTACCATTTAAAAAAATATTGAACATATTATTAATTTTTTAAAAAAATTCAAATATAAACTTATAGAGTCAATATGTTTTATATAGTCTACGTAGTCAGTATTAGTTTCACAAGGTTTTTTTAAAAAAAAAAACACACTCACGCAGGTTTTTTAAAAAATTCATTTAAAAATAGATGAAATAATTAAGATATACAAGTTCTACAACTCTCTAAACACATTAAAGGGTGATACAAGAACTTTGAATCAGGATCTATGCACGTTGGTTATATATGAGAATTTCCCTAATTAACGCTATACATGCAAAAAAACATACAATGCATGTAGAACAAGGGTTATGCACGTCGAAGGAAGTACTATAAACGTAGATGCATCTCATCAGTAGGTAGAATGATGTTGTGTGCTTTGTACAAGGACAAATGTACGTAGTAAAGAAGAGATCTACTGGGTTGATGACCACTCGATATTACGCGCGATGAACATTGGTCCATGCACATAGACGAGTTCATTACGCAAACTAAAAAGAGCTCACGAGACAAGTCTGGTCTCGTTCTTCATTAGTAATGTGTGTGTAGAAAAGAAAAGGAGACATCTTTGAAAAGACTATGCTACGCACATAGCAAAGCGCTCAACGCATGTAGACGAAGGTGACATCAAATTGAGATGAAGAAAAATTATGTTGCAATGTGTCAGAATTTCAAATGGGAATATTCTCTTACATAAATTTATATGATGACAGAAGAGTATAGAGATCTATGCACATAGCAAGTCATACTAAGCACGTAGATGAGAATGAGTTGGACTACTTGACAAATTCAAGACGCTCCTCAAGAATTGAAATTTGAATATTCTCTGACATTGTCACGTGATAGATCAAATGTGTGATTGTTGAAGGCATGACAACGCATGTAGAACTTAGTGCAGCGCACACAATACTGAAGCTTTGCGCACACATAAAGAATTTAAGCACGTAGCTGCTACCTCATATCAAGCAGTGGATACTGGAAATTGTCCAATGCAAGCAGAAGGAAGAACGTTGTCCGTAGAATTCTGATAAAATCATGAACTATGCACGTAGTACCAATGGTATGCATGTAGTACGACTGATGTCAGTAATTTCAACATTTTGCAACTCTCTCACAACAGCTAGTTTGAGATTTACAACGGTTAATTTCATCTATAAATAAACGTCCCCAGTCATGAGGTATTAAGTAGAACAATTTTTTAGAGTGCCCAAACTTTGCGAATTTATTTCTTGACTATCTCTTTCATTGTATTCTTGAGTTCTTACTTGCCAACTGAACTGTTGATTTGATATTTACTTATTGAGTTGGTGTAGGAATATTATTTCCATTTGAAAATACTTTTGTGATCAAGTTTTAATTGTAAATCTTGATAATAGAATAGGTTTTCTTTGTTTGGTTCCTTGATAAACAAAGAAGCTTAATTTTCTTATTTTGACCCGTAAAAACAAGGTGTAAGAAGTTTTATTGTGAGCCTGAAAAATAAGAGATTGTAAATGGTTTTCCTCCACCTGAAAGTGAGGAAGTTTAGTAGATTCAAACTTTCTAGTGAGCTAGAGGAGTGGACGTAGGTCAAAGATGACCAAATTACTATAATTTATGGGTTTTCATCTTCTGTCTATCACTCTTTTTATTTCAATTCTATGTGGTTGTGTTTCAGATTTATATACTGTTTTGATTTGCGAAACATTCAAAAAGATTTTAACTTTAGCAAGAAATCTAAGATCCCTCTTAGATTGTTATATTGGAATTACATTTGATATCAGAGCTAAGTGTTTAATATTTAAGAGTTAATCATCTTGAGTATAAGATCCAATATGGCATCCTTAGGAAATATGTTTAAATATGAAGATTTGTCCATTAATAAACCTCCATTTTTTTTATGGCAGTGAATATGTTTATTGAAAAACAAGAATGATGGTCTTCCTAAAATGCGAAGCTGAAGAAGTTTGAAATGCAGTAAAAACAGGTTCATACATTCCAAAGAAAACTGTGGATGGAGTCGAAACACTCAAACCAAATGCCGAATGGATGGACTATGACAAGAAAATGGTCCGCTACAACAATAAAGCTATGTACATTCTGTTTTGTGCACTTAGCAAGACTCAGTTTAACAAAATTCAGTAGTGTTCCACTACACATGAAATCTAAAGAACATTAGAGATAACTTATTAAGGTACTTCACAAGTAAAAAGAATAAAGTCTCACTACTTGTCCACGAGTATGAATTTTTCAAAATGAAGGAGAAGGCATTCAAGAAATGTTCGACAGATTCAATGATATCTTGAATGGGTTAAATGCTCTTAGAAAGACATACTCAAATTCAGAACTTGTGAGAAAAATATTAAGAGCTCTACCAAAATCATGGGCATCAAAGATGTAATCTTGGAGGCAAATTACCTCAATACACTACCTTTAGAAGAACTTATTGGTTCACTTCTTACCCATGAGATGGGATTGCAAGAAGATGAAGAACAAGCATCAAGAAGTGAAAGAAGAAAAGGAATGGCTCTGAAATCCAAAGTAGAGGAATAAGAGGACAGAGAAGAAAAAGACAGCAACGATGAAGAAATGACTATGTACGCCAGAAGATTCATGAAAAAGAATAAACCCTAGAAAAGAAGCAAAGATCAAGGCTCTAAGGAAGAATCTAAAAAGGAATTCAAAAATGATCACAAGAAAGACCTCACGAAGGAAAGCTCAATCATTTGTTACAAGTGTAACAAGTTTGGACATATAAAGCAAAAATGTTCTCTTGTCAAGAAGCTCTCCAAGTTTTTCAAAAAGAAGAAAGGAAAGGCAATAAAGGCAACTTAGAGTGACAGTGATGAAAACAGCTTAGTAGAGAATGAAGAAGCAGAAAAGATGGCAAATTTGTGCTTGATGGCAAAAGAAAGCAAATCCTCAAGTGATAAGGAGAATGAGGTAAATGAAAGCTATACCTTTGAAGAGCTACATGATGCTTTTGATGAATTACATGATGAATTTCAAAAACTTGATGCCAAATATGTTGCTTTAAAGAAAAGTTCAAATGATCTTGGTGTAAAATTAAATGCTTCGAGTAAAGAAAAAATGGCTTTGATTGAAAAAAATTTGCTATTGAAGAAAGAGGTTAAGAAATTCTCTTTTATTGCCCTTAAGCTCACAAAAGGGAAAGAGAACATTGAGAAACTTTTTGGATCTCAAAGACAATCTCCATGCAAACATGGCTTGGGCTACAACTATTTCACATTTAAAAAGTCTTCCAAAACTGTTTTTGTAAAATAGGGCATCATAGTTGACAAAGCAGGTACTCATTGTTGTGGTTATGGACATTGCATATACTTGCAAGTTGAGATTGACTGAAAATGTTGGATAAAAAATAGTTGGGTTTCAAAATAAACAATTATTCTCAACTTAGTCAAGGCTAACCTACAAGGACCCAAAAAGATTTGGGTACCAATTTAAAAAGGTTGATATATGTTTATAGGTATACAAGAGAGTAAAGACCAAGAAGAACATATGATATTTTGATAGTGGTTGCTCTCATCATATGATTGGAGACAATGCTATGTTCTCACAAATTGCTCCTAGAGATGGTGAATATGTAACATTAAGTGATAACAGTAAATGTAAAATAGTGGATGAAGGTAAGGTTGGTAAGTCTCCAAATCTAACTATTGATAATGTTCTTTGTGTTGATGGATTGAAGCACAACTTACTGAGCATCAGTCAATTTTGTGACAGAAATTGCAGTTGTGTTTGAACCCACTAAATGCAGCGTTTTTTATTCAAATTGTGATATTTTATTCACTTATTTTAGAAAAAATAATATTTATGTTTTTTATTTTTTTGATTCTAAAGCATTCAATGAAAAATGCCTAGTTGTGAACAATGATTCTTGGTTGTGGCATAAAAGATTAGGAAATGCTAGTATGCATATAATCTTAAAATTGAGCAAGTATGATTTAATCAAAGGATTGTCGAAGCTAAAGTATGAAAAAGATTTAGTTTGTTATGCATGTGTCATGAGAAAATATTCAAAATCTTCATTTCACAACAAAAACATCATTTTTACATCTAGACCATTAGAATTTGCTTATGGATTTGTTTGATTCCATGAGCACCTTGAGTCTAGGTGGAAAGGCATATTGTTTTGTCATTTTTGATGATTTCTCTATATTCACATGGGTATTTTTTCTTGCTCATAAGAATAAAGTATCTCATGCATTTGTGTCGTATAGTAAGAAGGTTCAAAATGAAAAGTGATATGTTATTACTTCCATTAGAAGTGATAGATGATGTGAGTTCAAATGCGAGTCATTTAAGGCCTATTGTGAAGAGCATGGTATTAGTCATGAATTTTTTGCTCCAAAGACTTCTCAACAAAATGGTGATATTGAAAGAATAGGACTCTACAAGAAATGGTTAGGACCATAGTTAGTGAAAACAACCTCCCCAAGTAATTTTGAGTTGAAGCGGTTAACACTGCATACTATATAGTAAATAGGACATATATCTGATCCATACTCAAAAGAACTCTTTATAAGTTGTGAAAAAGTAGACAGCTTAACATCTCATATTTTCATGCATTTGGATGCAAATGCTATGTCCACAACAATGGAAAAGAAGTCTTAGAAAAATTTGATTTTAAATCCAATGAAGGCATTTTACTTAGATATTCATCCATTAGTAAATCTTATAGAGTTTATAACAAAAGGTTGAGAAGGTAAAAGAATCCATTCATGTTGTTTTTTATGATACTAACAATTTTGTGCCTAGAATTGTTGATGATGATGGTGGAAGCTTAGGTATTGGTGAAAAGATCAAGGATCTCAAAATCAATAATCGACAAGAAGAGACTTTCAAACCAAAATAAGATAACCCCGAGGATGAGAAATCAAAAGAATTCCCTAAGTAGTGGAGATATGCTAAATCACATTCAAAAGAACTCATTATTGGAGATGCATCAAAAAGAGTCACCACCTGATTAGCTATGCAACATGCTGCAAATTTTACATTCATTTCTCAAGTTGTGCCAAAGAAAATTGATAAAACTTTACAAGATGAATATTGGATTCTATCCATGCAAGCTAAGCTAAATCAATTTAAGAGAAACGAGGTATGAGAATTAGTTCCAAGACCAGATGGAGTTATAGTAATTGGAACAAAGTGGGTATTCAGAAACAAAGAAAATGTGAAAGGCAAAGTAGTCACAAACAAGTCAAGAATCATGGCACAGGGATATCTACAAGAAGAAGGTTCGAGAAATCTTTTACACCAGTAACAAGATTAGAAGCTATCAAAATTCTGTGTACTTATGCCTATTTCAAAGACTTTAAGTTGTTCCAAATGGATGTAAAAAGTGCATTATTAAATGGGTATATTAAGGAATAAGTATATATGAAGCAACTCCCTAGATTTCTAGATCCTCATCATTTAATCCATGTATATAAGCTCAAAATGACTCTATATGGATTAAAGCAAACTCTTAGAGTTTAGTATGAGAGGTTGAATCAATTTTTATTGGATAATGGCTTTGGTAGATGTAAAGTTAATAATACTCTGTTTACTTTGCATAAAAATAGTAATTTACTCTTAGTATAAATTTATGTTGATGACATAATTTTCGGTGCTATTAATGAATATTTGTGTGATGAGTTTCAAAGTTAATGCAAAAAGAGTTTGAAATAAACATGATGGGAGAGCTTAGTCACTTTCTCAAATTACAAATTAAGCAGATAAAGAGTGGCATCTTCATCAATCAAAACAAATATATCAGTGACATGTTGAAGAAATATGGAATGGAGAATATTAAAATTGTTTCAACTCTTATTAACGCTACAACAAAACTCACTAACATTTTACAAATCCTCGTTTATACCTGAGTTTAGTGACGGATTAAATTATAGTCTTCATATAAATTATTACTTTAGATTTGTCTACAGCGTGATATTTGATACAAATCGCGATTTATTAGTTATGCTTGGTCCTATATACTTTTCTCATACCCATTATATAAAATACGAATAGCTATTGAACGTTCTATGGTACAGTTAATGCATGATTGCTCCAATTAACTCTAATAATCGTTGGCCACAAATACGACCTTTCAGTAACTATTTGAATCGGCCAGTTGATTTTGACACAAATCCTTTTCAACCAGCGAGCACCGAGTCACTTTACCTTTTCATTTCTTGATCTGTGCTTTCTTTCACTCTTTTTTGTTTATTTTTCTTCAAGAACAGTTAAAAGATATTATCTCTTATTTTGTCTTTTTACAGTAGAAAAGGACTGTCCCATGTGACCCATATTCACATCTGATGTGCGGGAATCACGGAGTTGCAGTTATATGATGTACATACTGCCTATATATAGGCTTGTCTTTATCAATAAAAGTGTGCAAAATGTTCACCTAATGAAATTGTGTCATGGTATCAGGGAGATCTGCAACACTATCACCTTTAATGGTTTCCTTTTTCAGTGTTCTTTCAGCTTTCTTAGCATGTGATTGATATATCTTTTAGCTCTTTCCTTTCTTCAATATGTCGGGTCCATCATATGCTTCGGGTCCATCATATGCTTCTGTTACTGCAAAACATGGTCAAAATAGCAATCAAGATCAAAGAGGAAAAGGACGTGGAGTAAGGCAACAAATTCAATGTCGTCGTTGCAAAAGTTTGGACATGCAAAGGCCAACAATTCTACACAAGAAAATCAGGCTAACTGTTGAAGAAACTAATGACGAAGACGAATGGCATGAGTACAAATTGTTCACGGCAAAGCAGAAGGACAGTTCAATAGTAGATGGATGGTTTATGCTTATTTGTAAGGCTTAGAGTCTCGTTCCTTTTCCAGTTAAAACATATATATCGAGGAGTCCTATAAAGAGTAGAGTTCTGTCTTGGCAGATAACAAGTCAACCGTGTATGACTGACTCTATTTTAGACATTATACTGAATTTTAGACATATTAAATTTTGATCATATATTCTCCTAATGGTTAATGATCTTTGGGTCAATTATATTAGTATTTTTGAGGTTTATTGTAATTTGTTATTGTGTTTTTAAGTTTAAAAAAAGCTATTATTACATCTCTGCTCTTAGACTCCGTTAATCAGAACTAGTAGGATAATGTTTATTAAGACACTAACTTTTGTCCTGTTAGTTTTAGTTGAGTTTTGGCTAAATTCTAGCCAACTGTATTTAATAGTAGAAATGTAATAGCATTCTTTTCAAAACTTAGGGACGCAATGACAGATTACAGTAAATCTCAGGGACGTCAATATAATTGGCCCATGATGTTTTAATTTGTGCTCTAACTCTTGTGCCACTTAGTAATTTTTTTAGGGCGAAATTTATAGTGGTCTTTGAGATTTGGTGTATTCTCTATTTTGGTCCACAAGTTGGAAATAAATCACTCCAATTCATCACTCCTAATTTCGTCAGTCAAATATAACAAAAATTTGACGTTGCACATAGACATACTAATTTTAAGAGTTTAATAACACAAAAATACACATGTGTCACATCAGATTTTCGTTATATTTGACTAACGGAGTTAGGAGCGAGTGATCAGAGTGACTAATTTTCAAACTTATGGATCGGAATGGAGACTACGCCAAACCTCAGAGACCGCCATGGATTTTGCCCTTTTTTTCTAAGAAAATGTCCAACCCACCTATACTCAACCAAGATAAGTTCACCTCACCAATAGATGGCTCTACATATAAGATCAACTAAACAAGACTAACCCTCTTAAATGTAGAGGGATGAGTGTCACTCAATATTTGAAAGAAGCAAGAATGAGCCTACTTTTTGCACAAAGCGACATGGTTAAGACTTTTTCTTTGTTTGTGTTGAACCAATGGTGGTTAACATTTATATCCTTTGTGTTTTGATGATGAACAAAATTGGGTTTTAATTCTTAATCACTTTGTCACTGATGTTGCAAGATAACTCGAGTAAAAGAATCAACAACTCGAGTAAGAAAGATGCCCAGAAGTTGCAGATCAATTACTACAATTCGAGTAAGAATATGAATAACTCGAGTTGTTCAAATGTCATACAACTTGAGTTAAATAAAATATAACTCAAGTTAAATAAAGGTCAAATCGAGTTAAATAATGGATAACTCGAGTTAAAATAATGTTAACTCAAGTTAAATAGCCTGGACAAAATTTAACTCGAGTAAACACTTCTATAACTCAAGTTAGACCTTGGAAACGAAGCCTAATACAACCAATATTCATTTGTCGATGTTCAACGGTCAGAACACATGAATAACTCGAGTAAGCATGAAAAATAACTCGAATTACACTGTAATATCTCGTACTTTCTAATTATGATCCCTATAGTTTTTGAATATGACATGGAAGACTTTTGAGAGTACCAGTGGATGGTGTATGATGTTTATGATGAAATCATTTTAGCTTGGATGTTGTTAAGTGTTGAAAATGATTCGGGACGAGTTCGGTAACAAGAGAAGTCAAGAAGGGAGAAACAGAGCACCTTACGTACGTAAGGCTAATCCTAACGTACGTAAGGCAAGCATAACTCACGTACGTGAGAAATAGGTGTCACGTACGTGAGCTCGGCTTCTAGGATGATTCACGTACGTGGGATTTGGGGGTGACGTACGTGAGGTCGGGATTTTTAGTTCCAAAACATGATTTTTGACTCGTTAACGTACGTGAGGTCTTCTAACGTACTTTAACCTTATATTCACGTACGCGAGCCTCTATTTTCTATATATATCCGAACCCCGACCATTTCGTCC